>JABSTQ010010733.1:140000-342500 GCA_013358835.2 Ixodes persulcatus
CACAATGTCGAGTTCTGTTTTGGCGATATTAGGCTAAGGTGGACGTGGGCTCATAGATAAATTTCATTTTTCTCAATTATCTTCTTATCCAGTAACATCACGATCTTAAACTTTCGCGTTCTATATCCCAACCACAAGCGTCACACTCCCACGGAGCTTGAACTTTCAGCAATGCATTGTTTATTTAACCCCATGACAAAATGCTTTACGAGGGAGGGGGAGGGGGGAGAGGAGGTCCCAGCAAAATGGAAGATTTCGGGGGAGGAGTCCCCCCCCCCCCCCCCCCCCCCCCTGGATACGTGCCTGCCGGGATGATATGGCGAAAACATCCTTCGACAATGCAACAGCGCCGCGCTCTCAATCACAACCCACTTTGTGCGATCGTTTGCATTTTGATGCGCGCTGTTCTTTCTTTCTGTCCGAGCAATATATGCAACCAATGTATAAAAATATTAACAATCTCTTTTTTTTTTTTCAGCAATGTATTTGAGAACGTATGCGACCCAATATGCAGATACAAATACCGTAAGAAAGGTTCCGCGCTGCAAATCTCATTCAATACGTGTTATTTATTCGCACACCGAGATACAGTATCTTAGTGGTAAACATGAATCTTCCATGGCCAGATGTGCGAATACAAACAAAGAAACCGGGCGCCACCCGCCCCAGAAAAGCGAGTCGAGCTCAATATTTTTGAAACCCCGATGGAAAGGACGGGAGGAACAGTTTCTCGAACTCCTTCCCAGTCTTAATTCCTGGTCCTTCCTGGAGGCGGGAGACTGTCTCCTCTGGCTCGACACTTGAAAACGAAGTGGCCAAGGGCCGTTCCATCCTGCGGCGGAAAGAGGCTCTCCCGCTTTCGGAATTTAATTAGCTACATAGCAGGCTGGAGGGACGCTGCAGTCCACGGACCAACGCTTTTAACTCAATTTCGAATTCGCTTCCACAAGGGGACGTCTCGCTGTTTTTCTTTCTTTTTGTTGTTTTTCCTCTCGTTTTTATTTTTCGTATCAACAAGGGACATGAGAGTCCGCATGTTCTAGAACCGGACTCTTCGTGTACTTAAAAAAGTAAGAAAAAGAAGTGATTTTTGGGATTATTAGATGTTTTCTCCTGCAAACGCATCGACACACAGTGCGGAACCGACATTCACTCAAGGTGGGGAAGCAAAGTACAGTAACTCTGCTAGTTCTAAAACAAGGAACGAAACAAACAATATTGCAGCGCAAATCGCTGTGCAGATCGTCGTTGAAGCGCGATATAGCTTTTTGCACCATCTTGTACTGCGTTGCCGCGGGACCGGCGGAGAATCTTACCGAGGTATGAAGGCTCGTCCTGCAGGTTGTGCACACCACGAACTCCTCTACCGAGTTGTGTGGGGAATGCGGCAGTGCACGCCACGCCGTGCGAGACGGCGTTGAGGAAAGGCTTGCCAACGTGTATACTTCTTGGCCAACTGTATGCGGAGGGCAAGTTCGTCTGCTTCTCGCGCAGGGGGTACCGGTGACGTCAGAACGCCGTGCCCTGATTGGCTGATCGCGGCCCCCCTATCTGAGCGTCGTCTGCTCCTTTGCAACGTCGTCTGCGTCTGTCTTACCTTTCCTGCGACTTTCGGAAGTGCAGAGGCCAGATTCACAAAACCATATTACGCCGAAAGAGTGCGTAAGACAAAACGTGAGAACAAATTCGTATTCACGAAACGAAATTATCGTAAGTTTTGCTCAGACGACGGAATCCTACGACGATCAACTCAGCATGGCCGACAGCGTCGCTCAGTTACTTGGTCGCGACGACCAACGGACGTTTATTTTTGTACGTGCTCTTCTCCCGCGTCACGACTACAAGCAGCAAGAAAAAAGTAAAAAGTACTTGAAATAAACCACGACGAACAAGAACGCTGGATCCACAAACACCTGGGAAATGCTCCAACGGCCACGATTCCACTGACCCCGTCCAAGCGAGCTCGGCAGATAGGCCTAGCAGCGGCGCAGCGGTGCTCCGACGGTCCTTGGCCAAGACCGTCTGCCCTCGACCGGCTGGCGTGCTGAATGGAATATGCCCGCGCGACCCATGTGAACCCTTCAATCTCTTCCTCTTGTCATCGCCTCGTTTTCCGAGGCAGCGGCGACTCTCGCCGGTGAAAAAGCGGTGAATCTCCGACAGACGCAGGAAAGGTAAAGCAGCCATCGCTTTGACTAGCAGACGTAAAGCAGACGACGTTAACTGCACCAACCCGCCGACGCCGTTTAAGAGTGAGGAGTCTCGCCGCACATGCAAGGAGGGAAAAAGCAAATACTTTACTAGGGAGAATACCGGACACTCCGCTCATTTGCATTAGACGGAGTGACGGCCGCGCCGATTCCTCCCCTGGTGGCGCGGGATGCTTTGAGTGTTTCCCTCTCCCTATTTTCTCTCGCCGCCTCTCTCATTTTCTCTTGCCCCCTCTCTCATTTTCTCTTCTCGTCAGAGCACGTGACCGATATGCGTCACCGACGATGGCAAACGCGGGCGGGCGATCACGCGAGCGCCGGTCCAGGCCGGGCGCGACGAGTTTCAGCGGCCACCATTGAGCAACCTGCCGCCGCATGTTGATACCGGCGTCCTTCTCCGCGGTAGTGCACCAAGTATGACGCGTTCCTTATTTTTAGTTGCTCCGTACTGCGTTGAATTGCGATTACGACTAAGCACACTTGTTAGAGCAGCTTTCAAAACCGCTTGTACAAATTTTGATACCCGCTAATCGAGCTCCATGCGTGCGGTTTATTTAACCGAACGTAGACATAGAGCTCATCCTACGTGTATGCGCCCTCTAAGTGAGTCACCAATGAAGTGTTCGCTGGTTTTTAAATTCAAGAGAGGACCTACGTCGGCGCGAGCGAACGGCGTCCCCATATTGAGAGAGTTCGGCCGGTAGCAAAATATCCCGCACCGAGAGACGGCGCTAGTCACCATCCTCTCCTAAAGGGGAAAACCGCAACGCCGTGACACATCCACCCATTCAAAGTGCGCAAAACCTGTCGTCCCCGAGGCCATTGTATTCGCGGGGAGTGTCCGGTATTCCCCCCCTAGTAAAGTATTTGGAAAAAGTATTTGGGAGGGAACTTGCGGACACTCTCGCTTCTTAGCAGACAAACCTCGGCGCCTCGGGACACCTCGCCAGCGAGTCCCTTGACTTCCCTCCTTGATGCGCGTCTGCTAGTTAGTTGTTCGACAAAAACAACGTACCGCTCGAGTTATTTCGTCTCCCCTCTCTGAAAGGCGAAGTCGAGCTCGCTCGTAAAGACCTGCACTTCCGAAAGTCGCAGGAAAGGTAAGACAGACGCAGACGACGTTGCGAGCAGACGGCGTTGCAAAGGAGCAGACGACGCTCAGATAGGGGGGTCGCGATCAGCCAATCAGGGCTCGGCGCTTTGACGTCACCGCTACCTCCTTTCCCCATGCGCAGAAGACGAAAATGAGCCCACTTGCGAGGCGTATACGTTTGTATTCGCTGGTCATTGCGCCGTTCCACTGCCGATGCTCGCCCGGCCTGCTTAGCGCCCCACTCGCATTGTAGAGGAAGTTGCCTCTCTTAGTTCGATTCGCGAGACGACTTGGCCTGCTTGGCGTCCAGTTGTAGCCGAAGTTGACGCTCTTGGTCCGTTTGACTGGCCCTGTTGCTTCCTCTCGAGGTTTACGCAAAAACGTCTCACGCCATTCCGCGGTCTCCTCGGCACGTCGCTGTCGCTCTTGCGCCTCGGCGGCATATGATTGCAACAGCCGGAGAAGCTCCTCTCGTGCGGAGTGGAGGCGTTGATGTTTGATGCTTTATTTTTATGTATGACGCTCGATGTGGGATGTTTCATCCTTGGTGTGCGGTGTATGATGCTTAATGTCTGAAGTTTGATGCTTGATGTCTGACATTTGATACTTGATATTTGACGTTTGATGCTTGATGTCTGGTGATTTATGCTTGATTTTTTTTTTATGCATGATACCTTGTATTCGAAGCTTGGTGTTCGATGCCTGATTTTTAGGTTAGATGGTTAAAGTTTATCATTGACGTCTGCTGTCTGATGCTTAATGCTTGATTATTTTATGTTTGGTAATATTTGAAATGGTTTCTTGTTTTTAGATGCTTGATGCTTCATGTCTAATGCCTGATAATTGATGTCTGGTTTATATGTTTGATAATGTTTGAAACTTGTCGTTTAATGCGTGATTGCTGATTTTTGGTGCCTGAGGCTGATACCTGCTGTTTTGATTTTCTGATGCTTGATGCTTGATGTTTTAATGTCTTGTGATTGATGCTTGGTTTTTTAAGCCTGGAAATGATTTCAGCTTGATGTTTGCTTTCTGACGTTTGATGCTTGATGCCGGATGCATGATGTTTGATGTCTTATATCTGATGTTCGACTTACGTAGACCCCAAGGGTGAGTGATCGATGCTCTCATTACCTGTGTGTTTTAGTTCATGTAGACGTCCAGGCATAGAGGTTTTTTTTTTTTTCTGGAACACTTTAGAGTTTTATATAATTAGCGCGCCCCTAATGTATAACAAAAAGACAACCAGGTTGTTTTTTTGTTTTTTCTCGTGGCTTTTTCTGGAGCCGAAACCGCGTGTGGCTGGCGAAGAAAACGGACGCAGTACAACATATTCAAAACCGCGCACACCACCGTGCAATGCGAGAAGGTAAATATGCTCAGGACCCCCCGGGAAAGCACCTCGGCCATGCCCGTGCGTGTTTTATATTAGTCAAGCATCACTGAGCGCTCGTGGCTCAAAGCGCACAAACGCCAAAAAAATGTCAAAAATGACCAAACATACACATCCTATGTGAGCGGCTCCTCGGTGACTGGGAAGAAGATCCGAAGTTGTGGAATGTTTTGCTGGAATTCCGAGCTGGTTCGCGGTTTTGGCATGAAACCGCGAAAGCGAGTGTGCGTTGCGGACGCAAATAAAATCAAATAAAGAACAGCAAAGGGTGATGAACAAAAAGTAAGAGTGAATCGCAGTTCGTTCACCCTTCGTTTAAGTTTCAAAACACCGCCACTCGAAGAAGTTTTGAAGAGAGGGGAAGAGGGGCAGCTCTACGTCTCCGCAGTCGGTAATTAATGGCCACGGCAAACAACGCCGGCGTAAACTATACTCCGGCATCTGCGAACTTCATTTGCATATTTGCTGTAAAAATTGGCGCCGTCTCACGCTGCCAAGACGCTGCTGCACGCCGTGGCCTAACGAACGCCATATGTGGTGGTTTCCCGTAAGCATTTCTTCGTCCTCCACTTGGTCCTTTATACTGCCGATTCGTAGCACATTCGAGTGCAGTTTTCGGGTCGCTCTGTAGCACAGTTCCCAGTGGGAAGGCTGAGCATACAGCAAGGAAGAATAAACGCGAAGGTAGGAAGCAAGCACGGATTAGAAGTTAGAATGATCGAACCTTCTATGCATGGTCGATTAGGAGTGATAGGCATTAGCGCGTGCAGGAGGCAGTGCTTTCTTCGCTCAACGAATGCGCAAACGGAGCAATGCGCTCCGGTTGCCACGCTCACGCGCCTTTAAAGGTGCCTTTAAGGGAGCCTTCAAAAAACGCTACTTGTGAAAAACTGTGTAATGCGCGTGTCAGTTAATTTTAGTTAGTTTGCTCCTTTAACATACCGACAAGCCCCGAAAAATAAACCCCAAGCCGGTTTTCTCGACACTAAGAAAATTCGAAAAAAACAACAACAAACGAATTGGAGCTTTTTTTTAATGTTTTCCCTCCTGTTCTCTTTAGGCGATAAACACCGATAAACGCCGTTTTTCTTTTTTTATTTGCCTGACATAAAGAATAAACACCAAAAACGCCGTATCTGTAAACCCACACCCCTCAAAAAAAAAAAAAAGAATTGTGTAGCAAATTGTAGGGCAATAGACCGATCTCACCAAGCGTTCGGTTCGCAGGAGGTAGAGTTCCTGTATAGGCTCCCTACGGGAGCCAGAGTTGCGCGTTTGATATTCCACGTGCCGCGTGCCGCCCTCGCCGCTATTCGCCGAGATCCGATCACGTGAGGAGCCGTATCAAGTGTCGTGCAGCAAAGTAGACGTTGCACGCGCCCCGGCGTACGTTCCCCGGCTTTTGAGCGCGCCGCGCGCCTCGAACGCGCGGCGCTGCTATTCGCCGAATTCAGTCACGTGAGGAGCTGAATCCACATGCCATGCATGAACGCGCAACTCTGGCTCCCGTAGGGAGCCTATACAGGAACTCTAGCAGGAGGCAATCCGCAGCGCACGAAAGTGTTAGTGCTCTGCACGCGCATAGCTCCTGCGAGGTTGTGGCACGTGCAGAAAGACTCAAGTCCCCTGGATGCATTGTGGCAGCGGTGACGTATACCCAAACTGGCGGGTGAAATCGGTCTATTGTGTTACACGTGAACCGTTTCGGTATCTGTCCGGAAAGTTAGCGAGCCTGGCGCCTACCCCCACGGCGCTCTTCATCAGACAACTACTTAACACGTGGCATGTAAATTTGATAGCAGTTCCTGGAACAAAGATACTGGCGTTCGTCGCATTTTAAAGCCTGACGGTTTTCCAGAACCTCCCATACTCACCGGAACCAGCCAATCAGTGTTGATCACGGGACCTTCCCATCAACCAATCAGCGTCGCGCTAGGCGGTCGATTTTTGGGGGCTTCACTAAACCTGACCCCCCCCCCCCCCCCCGCTTTTTTTTTTCTTTTTTTTTTACGAGTTAAAGAACGTTTTCCGTCAAAACCCGCATTGGAAGGAAAAAAAAACAAGCCCCGAAAACACGGTACTCGAGGTATAAAGAAGCGGTGGACAATCCAACGCGATCGATCTGTGTCCAGCTCCACTAGCCTTGTACCCGAAAATGACGTCAAAAACCGAGGACACCCCAGCCGACTTCACAAAGTACAAGCAACAAAAACCATTGTCGTTTTGATGATATCTTCAACGAAACGAAACCGCCACTTCCACATTCCAGAAGCGTTTCCCCTCGATATGTCGGCGTTGTAATCATGATTACAACAGCTCCACTTACACAACCCTCATCTGGTCTGGTGGACAGAGGGCCTGCCTGCATTGTTCTGCATCCGAAAAGCGTTTCGAACCATCATAACCAACTGCCGCGGCAAAGAAGAAAAGAAAAAAAGAATTAACACCAGCACTCAACATAAGCCTTGTTTTTTTGTTTTTGTTTTTTCAGTGCCCAAAAGGAAGGCATGGCGCCAGCCATGTGTGCTCCGTTCACAAGCTGACAGCGCAGTGGGTGCTACGCGCTCGTTTGACCAATCAGCCTCCTCCCCTTCCTCACCTCACCCCATGACTCAGTACGGGCGGAACAGTGAGCACATGGCGAAAGATAGACATACGTCTGCTTCAACGAGCACATAACTTCCACCTAACCGTCAGCTTAAAGGGGCACTGACACCTCAAAAGTCGTTTTTTTTTTTTGTCTAAAATGATGCAAGTTTTAGTCGTATATATACCATAGACTCCTATAGACCTTTCCTGTGTACTCTCGTCCCCAGCCACCTAGTAGGCGTATCCGGTATGGGCGACGAAAAAATCCTAAAACGTTTCAACCTGTAACTAGTAAAAAAAATACGGGGGAGGCAAAACGATAATGTGTGACGGTTACGCTTATATTCCAAGTGTCTTCTACAAGCCTGGCGACGGCAAAACAATGTTTTGCCCATACTGGAAGTGACGACAATTCAAGATGGCGGCGGCCTTGAAGAAAGGGTCTATATACTGACAAAGCCTAGGCAGATCGCCACGAGAAGCGGCCGATGAAATGCAAAAAGGAGGAAGCAGCACACAACGAATGAGAGGAGAGCCACGTGACTGGCGCCCCGCTGCGGCGAGACGCCGAAACACACTTCTACCGAGCGAACAAGTGTGTTTCGGGTCCTCGCCGCTGCAAAAGCTGTGCTCTGACGTCCAGGTTTCCTGAAAAATGGCTCTTTGATGCTCTGCTCTACCAGATCCTCGCGCTCCAAGTCTGCCACCGCGGGCACTCTACGGCTCCGTCGTCAAACTGCCAGGTTTTGTGAGTATAGACCGTTTTATCGTGGGTAGAGCCATTTTGAGTGCGAGAGAGAAGAGAGGAAAGGGCTACCGGCGCCTTTTCCTTTTTGCTGGGGCGTTAGCAAGAGTGTAAGTCCCAGATGAGAGGCTTCGCCGGTGTTAAGTGTATGCATTGCCCGAACTTCGTTCGCGCTTTCTCCTCTGTTTTAAACTCCCAAACTTAATTAGAGCCACGGGCTTGGATGGCGACAGTCCCCCGGTCGTCGGGGACATCATTCCTCGATTATAGGGTGCACGAATAACGACAGAAAGCGTTGAATACTGTCCGAGGACCTATGTAGCTTACACGGAATGCGGCAAGTGCGGCTGCAATGTCTTTAAGCTCCATCGCTTTCCACATTACCCCGTACTCCGGCGACAGTTGCCAGTGGGTTGCGTCTGTAAACCGAAAAGACTTTTCCCCAACTCGACCCTCTCGACCTTGCTCGTAACATTTTGTGAATGGAGCGCGCACCGAACGCTATACCGCCAATGAACTGGGATGTGCTCGAAAGGTGCGTGCAAGTTTTCTCGTGATGATTGCACTTTCAGCTTGTAACTTTTTGTAACTGAATTTATCTTAATATTGATATATTGAAATGGTGACACTGACTCGATTTTATCATCTACAACACCTATAGTTTCCGCCGCCGTGTGTGGCTGCAGATTGTCAAAAAGTTAGTTACCTGAATCGCGATCTTCTGCGCGATACCAGAGAGCCATGAACCTATGTTGACCATCACAACGTGACTAGATTCTTCTTATTTTCAAAATTAATACATAATGTAGCTGGAAAGAAACCTTTAATTTCTGTTGCTGAGAGTTGAAACATGCCCATGCATCGATTTCGAATCGTTAAATCATTGATCGACTCGCTCCGGCATTAGGCCCATCTCGACTTTGCTGTTTTCAGTTCTCGACAAAAGACACACTCGTTGACACGGGATCATCAAATAAAACGTTTATAAACACCTTCAAGCCTGAGTGAGCTACCTTCAATTGTTCCACGATAAAACGGTAGACCGTTTTATCGTGGGTAGTGCCATATTGAATACTGTAGCGCCATTTAGCGAGCGCCAGGTTCCGCGGCCATGCTGAGTGGTTAGAAACGTTGGCGAAATTGCTCTCTGGGCGCTGCTCCCGCGTTGGGTGCGTTAAGTGCTCCAAAGTGCTGGGTATCTGATTTAGGGCGCGTCTTGTGTTCTTGTGTGCCGCGGGTGGCGTTTTTCAACTCGCACCCGGCGGAGGAAACTAAGTGTTGTAGAAGATAAAATCGAGTCAGTGTCACCGCCTCAAAATATCAATATTAAGATAAATTCAGTTACAAAAAATTACACCATCTTCCCGAGGGGAACCATGGGGTGATGCGGAGCATCGCGGATCGTTATTAACGGTGTTATTAACGGTGTTAGTAACGTTGTTAGTAACGTTGTTAACTTGCGTGTTATTACGTTGTTAACTTGCGTTGGTTACCACACATCGCGTGAACGTTGTTGGAAACTCCGCGATGCTCCGCATCACCCCATGGTTCCCCTCGGGAAGATGGTGTAATTTTTTTTGTCTTCAGTGGACGTGGCGTTGCTGTTAGTTTGTGGGGTGGTGCTGACGCTTGCTTGCGCCAACCCACTAACTGACGGGACTGTTGCTTCCATCACACTTCATCGGAAGAACGGAGTGAAGTGGAGTCAACAACGCTGAACTGAACGCGCGCAGCAAAAAAAAAAAAAAAGTTGGTTTGCTCTTTATGTTTATACAGCCTTGATGGAGATGCGCCTCAACGGGTAATCGGTCTCTTAGCTGAAGATGAGAAATTTAGCCAGTGCAGTACAACCGCTAACCTGGGATTTTTAACGTGCATCACGCAGTAGTGATCACACGAACGCGTGCCGGTACGAAACTCATCCAGATCGAAACGGGCGGGGGCGGCGGGGATCGAACCCAGGAGGTTCCCAGCGCAAGCTTTCGCTCCACGCTCCGCGCTACCGCTGCTTATATTCACACTTGAAGGAGAGGAGACTAGAGGAGGAGAGTTGCGCATGCGCGCGCGGTGTGAGTAGAAGCGAACGCACGCGAAGTGCACGCAGCTGGTAGAGAAAGAGAGCGGAGAGAGTAACGCGCAGCTGTTGGAGAGAGGGAAGGAGGAGAGTTGCGCATGCGTAGTGTGAGTGCAGACTACGACGCCGCGGGACATAGACCCGAGCAAGAGATGCTCCGCATCTAAAAAAGTTACAAGCTGAGACAGCAATTACCACGAAAAAAACTTGCGCGCACCTTCCGAGCACATCCCATCTTCATCGGCGGTACAGCCTTCGGTGCGCGCTTCATTCGCAAAATGTTCCGAGCAGAGCCGAGAGGACGGCGTTGGGGAAAAGTTTTTTTCTGTTTACGGACGCAACCCACTGCCACCGGAGATCGGGGTCATGTGGAAAGCGATGGAGCGCAAAGATATTGCAGTCGCACTTGCCGGATTCCGTGCAAGCTTCATAGGTCCTCGGACAGTATTCGACGCTTTCTGTCGTTATTCGTACACCCTATAGACCCTTTCTTCAAGGGGTCCGCCATCTTGAATTGTCGTCACTTGCAGTATGGGCGAAAACATTGTTTTGCCGTCGCCACGCCAGTAGAAGACACTTAGGATATAAGCGTAACCGTCACACATTATCGTTTTGCCTCCCCCTTATTTTTTTACTAGTTACAGGTTGAAACGTTTTAGTATTTTTTCGTCGCCCATACCGGATACGCCTATTAGATGGCTGGGGACGAGAGTACACAGAAAAGGTCTATAACCGTGCAATGGTGTCCCGATGACCGGGGGACTGTCGCCATCCAAACCCGTGGCTCTAATTAAGTTTGGGAGTTTAAAATAGAGAAGAAAGCGCGAACGAAATTCGGGCAATGCATACATCCAACACCGACGAAGCCTCTCATCCGGGACTTTCACTCTTTCTAACACACCAGCAAGGGGGAAAGCGCCGATGACCCTTTCCGCTCTTCTCTCTCGCCCTCTTTCAGTAGAACGGTCTACAGAGGAGGCTATGCATATATACACACACACACAAAAAAAAAAGCCACAAGTCGAAAAAAAATAGACCGATCTCACTAAGCGTTCGGCGCATGCATGACGCCGTCCGTTTAGTTCCCAGGAGGCAGACGGCCGTGCACGCGAGGGCCCGTGCCGTCTCGTGCTCTACACGCGCAGAGCTCCAGCGGGGTTGTCGCACGTGCAGAAAGACTAAAGTTCCCGCGATGCATTGCGGCTGCGCTTGGCGTAGTCAAACTGACCGGTGAGATCAGTCCATTTCTCCACGCGCGCACGTGCTTTTTATCTTTGGCGCTCTTCTCTCCCTCTTCTCACCTCCTCGCTTCTTTTTTTTATGTTATTTTTTTTTTGAAATGTAGAAGGTTTGTGAGCGAAATTTCTATAATATTGAATAACGGAATTCGTAAAACATGTATTTTAACGCAATTGCGAACGCACTACTCTCCTTCTTTTGAAATATCGAAAATCGGAGTTCGGAAGTGATGTCGCCTCCTGGCTTTTTATCCTTTTTATCGGAAAACGTCGGGGCCCTTGGTACCTGTCGCTTTGAGGATGATCGGGGAGTTGGGGAATTGGACGACGTTCTCTATGTTTGGCAGACGTGAACCTCTGGCCTTGGGCGCTGTACTTCGTGGGATCATATGTGATCAGTGATGTTCCATGCAGGGAATTTTTCCTTTTTCAGGGAATTTTCTGTCTCAATTTTGGTGAAAAGAGAATCGGGACTTTTACCACGTTTGCAGGGAATTTTAAGGATTAACGAAGGAATTCGGGAAGAGCTCTAGAGGAAACTGAACACAAAAAAAGTCGAGTGGTTCAAAAGTTTTAAGAAGAGAAAGAAAGTTGTGATGCAGGAAAAAGGTGTCTGAACGACTCTTTTTCAAGTAGGTTTAGAAAACTTATACTTAACTCGAAGTACATTCTCTGAGTATGTACTTGTACTTTATTTTAAGTAATTTTTTCCGGTACTTTCCGAGAAAAGGTACAACTTCCGACTTCAAAATATATTCTCCGATTTTGAAAAAGAAAAGTGTATTGTTATGTAAAAACACGCTATCGTTTTTCAGGATGTCATTTGGTAATTTCTTTGAGTGAAGTAATGGCGGCTATAAGACCGATGCAAATAAGTTCCGTATTGATGGTGTTAAATAGTTTGTCAGCGAGAGTGAAACAACTACTCCATGGCCACTTGACTTCATTGGAAAATAACTTGATCACCCTCGATTACCGCCATGAAAGACTGTGTTAAAAAGTACTTGTACCTTTGGAAGTACGTGATATTTATAGTACTTTACCTCAAGTAAATTGCACCCAATGTACAATTACTACCTTACTTGAAGTACATAACCTCTCATTTGCTTTGTGCTTTACACCAAGCACATTATAGATGTACTTTACCAAACACTGCTAAATATTATATTATTTTTGTTAATAAAAATATAATTTGACCACCCTGCCAAAAATCCAGTATAATTTTTCCCTCTTGAAAGTGGAAATCTAACTGGAATTGTTTCTGGAAACCTGAAATGTTCCGTAATCCACATAGCGAAAAGTTATACCGGGTTTTTCGGTAGTGCAGTAACATTTTCTTCTCTTTAAACATGCGATTTCATGCAGCTTTTATGGTAAAATGCGCGCATAGTGGCCTGCATGACCACAGAAATCAGCTGATGCGAAAATAAAGGTAACAAAATGCAGGGAAACATGCGGGGATATTTCAAAATTTTGCAGGGAAAAAGTACCTCAAGTAGGGAATTGTTGTACCCAAGAAAGGGAATTCTCGGACATGGTATGGAACATCACTGTATGTGATCTGCTGCGGCAAATTCGTCGAAACGATACCACGCCTCAACCAAGGTATACCATTTGAACCCCCACCCCCTCTCTTGGGCTGACCTCATAATCCTCGTCGACAAGTATCGAGAACAAATAAAGCACTTCGATCCGAAATCCTCCAGTAGTCCTTTAGGAATTGCAGCTAGCCAGGCCGCCTTCTCTGAAGCATTCTTCAGAAACCTGTGCATCGTGCTTTCGAATGACTCCGCCGGGGCAGCCTTATCACGCAGCACCGGCGCGACATGGCCGCTCACGTCGCTCTCCTAAGTCCACTGCGCGTCCTCTTTGACCTCACACGGTTTCAAAGGATTTGACATCGCTGAGAGGATCCTGAAAGAACTTCAAACTCGGAAGTGAAGCGTCGTCTGCTGCTCACAGCGATAGGCGGCACGCAAGGAGAAGTGCGATTGATCGCGGGATGCGTGAGAACACGACACTTCCGGTTGGGACAGTTCGGAGGCGGGAGAGAAACTCGAGCAACAGGACGGCTCCATCTTTGACGTCACTGCACTGGCGCCGATCGTGCGGAAACTTCGAATTCGGCTTCTGGAAATTGTGTTTCTTTTTACTTCACAAACACTGAGTTCCCAAGCTTCGAATTTTGAGGGTAATGTCCAGGCATCGTTTTCAGTCGTTTCGGATAATAAGCAGAAAAATGATTTTGACCTGTCAGTGCCCCGGTTCACACTAAAGTAACTGGATCGTGCGAGAGTAGATCCAAGCTCCCCGTATGGTCGCCCTTTTGGCTCATGAAATTAGCAATTTCTACTTGACCCTTCCATTCTTGGTGAGCCGATCTAAATTCGCTGGTGACGGCCCGGGTAGCTTTATGCTTCTATCCACACACTGGCGAAACAAACGTACATCTTCGTACCACCACCACATGCGGTGTTGGTGCTCGGAAGCATTGGGAAATCATTTTCCTGTGTTGAAATACGAAAGAAGAACAATATAATTGTAAGAGATCTGTGGAGATGGACATGATTGGTAAGTTGAATGCGTATACAGTGCCAAAGACGCTTGTATTGGCGAAGAGCGCCTTCAGTACGATGATGCTCCATGGTTAATCTTGGTGCGACTGGATTAGAACGACCCTCTCGAATCTTCCAAGGTTTGAAGGAGCCGAAATGGCGATTCCCATAGCCACGGTTACCGATTCGCGTTACGAGGTTTTGGTCGTCTGTATGTTAGTGTGTGTTTGTTTTCGGCTATACTTCGTTTCCCCTTATGTTGTACCGTAGCGAAGGCTAGAAGCGCGAGCTCATAGCGTTGGCAGCCGCTCTTAAGTCACGAGAGCTTGTGCCGCCGAGATGTGCCCCAGAGCAAGGAGCTCGCGATTGTAGCCTTTCCTGCGGTACATTATAAGGTGAAACAGGGTATAGCAGGCAGGGAAGGAATGGCGCTACTTTCTCCGGATCCAGTGACTTTGGTTCATACAGCTCCGTTTTTTTTTTTGTTTTTTTTTTTTTACTTTACATTACATCACGGAAACGTACGTCTGCTTACGCCACAAGTCACCGGGATATCTGTACTTTATATTAAGCGTGGCAACCAGTTCAACGGATGGCCTGGCACGCGACATTCGAGTCACGAATGTTTCGGTGATGTATACATAACGTAAGAAAACCGGGCTCTTTGAACTAATGCATAGCCTCCTCTATAGACCTTTTTCTCAAGGGCGCCGCCATCTTGAAATGTCGTAACTTCCAGTATGGGCGAAAACATTGTTTTGCCGTCGCCACGCCAATAGCATACTTTTAGGATAAAAGCGTAACCGTTAAGGCCGGTTCAGACACTTGCGTTTGAGTGCGTTTGACTGCGTTGCGGCGAGAACCGAAAGCGAGTCACCGGCATATCTGTGCTTCGTATGAAGCGTGGAATCCAATTCAAGGAATCTTCTTGGCACCCGATATAAGCAGCAGTGATGTCCTGGTTTCTGGCTGCCGCAACGCAGTCAAACGCAGTCAAACGCAACTGTGTGAACCGGGCTTTACCCATTTTCGTTTTGCCTCCCCTCTCTTTTTTTAACTATTTGCAGGTTGAAATGTTTTATTATTTTTTCGTCGCCCATACCGGATACGCCTATTAGGTGGCTGGGGAGGAGAGTACAGGAGAAAAGGTCTATACTGACAAAGCTTGGCAGATCGTCACGTGACGTGGCCGCCGAAAGTGAAAAGGTAGAGCGGCAGACAAGAGTCTAAAGCCCCTTTATGTTTCAAACGTAGTGCAAGGTGCGTCGATGCACTAACGTGCAGCCCTTGTGAGGATCGTGGCGGCACAGCGCATGAATTTCAGAAGCCATGAATATCCCAGAAGTGGCGCGCGGCACGTGTCTCGAGCATTTGCACAACAATGAATGGCGTCACTTCAAGTAGCGTCAAATGCGCGAGCGCACGTGGCCCGTGTCTCGAGCGGGCCTTGGAAGCAAATGGCGGCGCAGCAGTGGCAGTCTTGTACACGTTACTCAAAAAAAGTAATCGATTACAATTACTATTACTCTTGGCTAAAAAGTATTCGATTAGATTACTTGATTACTCGACGGCAAAAGTAATTGGACATTACTTAAAGAAGTAACCGTAACTTTTCCGATTACTTTATTGTGTGAAGACACATCTTTAGCGCTCATAACAATGAACTACTTCCAACCTATATTTCACGTTTGCACAAGTATTGAAGAAGAAAAACTGGTTCCCTCTTCGTGGTCATTACACCTTCACAATGCGGACACAAGCATAGAATTCGTTTGAAGAAGTTTAATGATTTGGGCGTTCGCCAGTGTGTGTGTGTGTGTGTGTGGGGGGGGGGGGGGGGGGGGGGGTAGCGGAGGGGGTTTTAGATCTGGTTAAGCTTGAGCAAGGGTTGTCGCTCAAGGTTTGCGTCGCTCATTTTATTATCACATGTGGATGAGCTCGCATGTTATACAAAAGCTCCAGGATTTGAAACGGATCATGTGTAGTATCCATTAGCGGAAGAGATCGCCCCGACCACTTCTCAACTCGAAACATTGCTTGTCACGAAGACCACGCAGGGGAAATGGGGAAATATTTCGACTGGCTTTGTTATATTTTGCATCCGCTTAAGGCATTCTTCGGTTCTGGTTCTCCTACGGGCTGCGAGTAGGTACCCTAAGCAAGATTTTTTTTATTTTTTTATTTCTGTGTGTGTGTGCGTGAGGGAGCTAGTTTGAACGAAGGACTTGCAAAGCTACATTCTGCTCCCACAAACTTCGCCCTGAATGGCCTTTGTCACGCACTGTGGCTTCCCTGGGGCTTCCCAGTCCCAGCTCGAAAAAAAAAAGGTAGGGGTGTGCGAATAGTGATTTTTCAAACCGAATCGAATACGAATCGAATAATTGTGGGACCGAATCGAATACGAATACGAATCGAATAATTTTCGAATAGTTTCCGAATAGTAAGTACACAGCTATTAAAGTAAAGCAAAGAGATCATAAATTGATTTTTATTGTTCCAAACTGTTTCTCAAAATTATTGGAAAATCGCAGCTAGACAATATTAACTAGAGTTCAACTATATATAATTAAATAGAGACAAAAGCTAATAAAATATTAGAACGCTAAACATAATATCACGGTTCACGCGGATGCTGAGCATAAAATCACAGTTCGCTTGAGCCTGATACATCCTGAAGCATTGCACTTAGTAGGAACTCTACATTATCTTTATTCCTTGTTTAGCAGATGTCCTTGAATTGAGGATCAAGGAATGTGGCAAGGGCGTTATGTGCTTGTGTGCTTACGTCCAGGAACCTTATTTTCACTGATCTGAGGAGATTCTGGGAAAACGAATTGTATTGATCTACTTGCGCCCTCAAAAAGCAACATCTTCACGCACTGAACACGTGGAACAACCATGGAAAGTGCTGGGAAAGACTCGACACAAGCAGCTGTTGTGGCTTCTTCAATTGATTGCGTGGGAGCGGCCGAAAAACTTCCCTGCTCTAGTGCGCTTTCTCTTCGAACAACTTCCCACTTCCACCACTTCTACTTCGCTTACACAGAATGACGGTACCGTTGCAACCAGTTCTGAAACGTCTCCACGACACGCTTCCCGAAAGCGTGCACGAGCAATCTCGTGCGAAAGCTGTCCCTAAATGCTGAACCTCATGTAAGCGATTTAGCGAGCGCCGAGCGACAGCAACGAGGTCAGCAGCGAGCGACGGAGATTTCTCACTGTCGCTCGTCGCGTCGCTCGGTGTTTGGATTTCTAGAAAACGTCCTCATCGCCTTGGTCACTTGGTCACGCCACTTTCATGTGGCTTGCCTTATCGCGCGACGGACCGAACGACAGCGAAGCGGGTCGACGTCGTCTGTCTTGTCTCTCGGCAAGTCGCTTACATGCAGGTTATACTTAACACAGTGGTCCCTAATGGAGGCAACACCAACGTACGTATAGAGAGGGACGGCTGCTGCCGATGATGGCAATCATTGTCTAGGAGAAGAGGGTACGTATTGCCATCTTACGAGCACGTATTGCAGGCGTGCCGGCGCGTTGTGGGACGCCTGTGAAGGGAATCTTGCGGCGCGACACCGTAGCGACTATTCGGAAATTATTCGAAAAATATTCGAAACTTTTGAGAATTATTATTCGATTCGATTAACGAATCGAATAGGGTAATATTCGATTCGTTATTCGAAAATGGCGAATATTCGCACACCCCTAAAAAAAGGACATTCCACAGAAACTGTACATAGAAAGGGATTGACCTCGTTTCCTACAGCTCCGAAAACATCTTTCTTTTTCCGTTTGAAAAAAAAAAAGCAAATTTTATTTTTGTCATTTCAGAAAAAAAAGGCGTGTGCCCGGGGGGGGGGTTCCGTGGAAAAATAGTAACGGTTACAAGTAATTTGATTACTTCAAAAAGTAATCAGATTACTCTTGTGATTATTGCCTAGTAAAAGTAATCAACTGATTACAAAATTACTCCAAAAAGTAATCGATTACAAGTAATTTGATTACTTGTAATGCGTACGGTACAAGTCTGCGCAGCACTGAAATGAGTGGCCCTTGGAAGCGAATGGCGGCGGAGCACGCGCTCGTGACACGTGTCTCGCGCGTTTCCACAACAATGGTTGGCGGTACTTGTACAAAAAGCCTTTATCAAGGGGCTTTACGAGAGTCATGTAACGGGCGCTCCGCTGCGGCGAGACGCCGAAGCGCACTTGTCCCGAGCGATGGAACGTCCGCTCGTGCTTCTCGCGTTCCTCGGACCTCGGGTTACCGCTTCGTTTCTCATCGGGTTTGAAAACCATGTTTCGTTTCCAAGCCGCTGCAAAAGCAGTGCGCTGAATACCAGACTCACCAAGAAATGCTCTGTGCTACCAGATCCTCGCGCTCCAAATCCGCGACCGGACACTGTATGGCTCCGTCATCGAACTGCCAGGCTTTGTGAGTAGGAGCAGGCACGTAGCCAGGGGGAGGGGGGGGGGGGGGGGTCCGGGGCCCGGGCCCCCCCCGAAATCTTCCATTTTGCTGGGACCTCCTCTCCCCCCTCCCCCTCATACAGCATTTTGTCATGGGCGCCCCCCCCCCCCCCCCGCCCCCCAACGAAACAAAATCCTGGCTACGTGCCTGAGTAGGTGGATATGACTATGCTACCGAATCTTGGGAAAGTAGCGCCAAGCCCCCCACATGGTCGCCATTTTAATTGATGAAATGAACAGTTTTTTTTTTTTCTGGCCCCTCTATAGGGAGTATTCACTGGACGCCATATTTGTGGGTGCTGTTTAGAGCGCATGCTCAGAACGAGCTCACATCAAAAGGCTTCTAAGACCGGCACTCTTGATGGTGCGAAATGCAGGTTTCAAAAGAACTGTGGAAGGTCGCCGTCAGCACGCGCTCAGCATTCGCGCACACAGCTATGGCCACCAGTGAATACTCCCTATTCTTGGTGAGCTGATCTAAATCCACTGATGACGGGTTACCGAGATTTTGTTATCCACACACCGGCGAAACAAGCGCTCATCTTAGTAACGCCATTAAACGCGGCGCCAGTGCTTGGGGGCATTGAAAAATATATATTTCCTGTCTTTAAATACGTGAGAAAAGCAATATCATTAAAGTGATCTGTGGAGGTGAGCACGATTGATAAATTGATTACATGCACAGTGCCAAAGACGCTTACGTTGCCGGGGAACGGTTTCAGTACTATGATGATCCATAGAGACTTGAATGGACCGAAATGGCGATTGGCCATGATCTAAGACTTGAATGGACCGAAATGGCGATTGGCCATGGCAACTGATACCGATTAGCCAATCACCTTGCGAGGTTTTGTCGTCAGTATGTTAGCATCTCTGGTAAGCAGGCCGGGAAGGGAATGACGCTACTCTCTCAGGATCCAGTGACTTCAGCGTGAACCAACCTTAAAGGTGTACGGAGTATACAATCCGTTTCACCTCGCGATGAACCGAAGCGGAAACTGCGAGCCATATGTTAGCCAACCCAGCGCTCCGCGCTTGACACGTGACTTCACGCTCCGCGCGCGCCGCTCCGCCCAACCAGAAGGAGGTCACGTGACATCCTCCGAGCTGTGGATTGGCTCCAGTGGCTCGCAGCGTCCCTTGCGCTCCATCGTAAGATGATACAAAATGTGTGTCTTCCTTTAAATTATCACTCGGACGCCTCGTGCTGTTTTGTTAGCAGCGGCAGCAGCACGGCACGAGGCCTAACCGGACAAGGTCAGCGGGGTTTGGTTCGCCCGATTCGCAAGTCTCTTCCCAGGGCCGGTCATGGTCAATCTCTTTGTTCCTGGACGCCGCTTGCTGCATCGTAGGTCGTGAGATCTCCTTTGACCCTTGATCTGACTGTCGGAAGTTGTTTGTTCTTGTCGTTATTGCGCGTCTCGCAGTGTTCAGACAAGACGAACGTTGGCCGGTTAGCCGCACCACCTCTCCACTTAGATCGCGTTAGGTATAGACGGCGGCTCGGGTATGCGGCTGAGCTGGATGAGCGACGAAGAAGTAATCGCTTTGCATTGCTGTGCGTGTTAGGATGATCGAAAGGGTTGCGCCGTATACAGAGGCCGCGCCGAGATGTCTCCGTGGCAACCTGTTATGATTTTCCCACGTTAGTCACTATCACATTTCGCTTTGCCATGACGTCACGAGTCGTGATCTTGGCTGCTGATTATCAGTTTCGAACGACAAGTTCGAAGGTGTGTCTCAAAGCGCGGTGGAAGCTTGGAGTCATCGCATTCTTACACCAATTCACCGTCAACGTTGACAGCCTTGCATTACTCTTATGTGCCTCGATTGAAGCGACTATAAAGCAGAATGAATCGCCTCTTCAAACATTAGAGTGTTGGGCCAATCGTGGAAAGCCGACGTCAGCGACGCTCTTCGTCGCGCACGTCGCCAATAGCTAACGCCACCCACCTATAGGTAGAAGGCCGTAGTGTGGAATTTGATACGTCGTCAACCGAGGGCCAGCGCGGGTCACTTATTATAGACGCGAAAACTGCGTCAACGTTCGGCTTGAAATCACGTACAATTACTTGGAAGTCTCAGCTGTACGCTTTAGATTATTCTCTGGAGCGACATTCCTCGTGACTGTGTGGTCCTGTACCATAGCTTGCAGTCACGTTTACCTCTAAAGGCTGAACTCCATGGAACGAATTATGTGACGAATAACTGGCGAACGCCGCCCGACGGCACGCTCGCTTTGCGCGCGACGTAGCAGCCACTGTGTTGATTCCACGCGCAGAGCAAAAGCCGCCGGGCAAAATTCGTCGGTTATTCGCAGCATATTCGTCCCATGGAGTTCAGCCTTTAGTTGTTCGCGATGTGTCCGTATTGTTGACAGTTGACGTCGCTACAGCATTCTTTAACAGGATGGCTCGTGAATCCGAGGTAACTGACGCAACTCAAAAATTTATTAAATACTACAAGAGCTCGCTGTTGATGTATTCAAATCGAACTTTTTTTTTCTTTTTTTTTAATATACTTTCCCGTGATTTTTAGAACATGACTCTGGGATGTGGATGTAAGCATATATACTTGAATCTCATCTCTCCGAGAAAGGTGACGGCGAGCAGTTTTCTGTTTGCCGAGTCCAGAGAGGTGATATTTGCGGAGAGATTGTTATCTTCGTTGATTTTCTCCGAGACATTTTTTTTTTTTTTCTCCCGTGATTTCGACAATACCGCTGGAAACCATATTCGAGTTTTCATGCCAGAAGGAGGTGTTTGTTGTCGGGGGCTTGAAGAAAATCGAAATTTACATTAAGCGTCTTTTCTTGTGCGTTTTCTTTTTCCGTTCGTGATGAAATTAAATGGTGCGCCATTATCAGCCTTTTCTGCTACGGTACCTTAGTGAGTACGGCAAGGTGTGATCATTTGTCTTGGCCATTCTCGGCATCAGTCGTCACGAGAAGCGGCCGCCAAAATCAAGGGCGGATCCAGAACTCCGTTTTTTTTTTTTTTTTTTAAGGGGGGGGGGGGCGGAAAATTTGTAAGGATGCTATTCTCCCATTCTTTTGTGTGCACCGGGGTGTCCACCCATGTCATATTGTCCTCCGAGAAGGGGGGAGGGGGGGGTCGACTTGGTTTGGGGGGGGGGGGGGGCGGCTGCCCCCGTCGCCCCCTCCCCCCCTTGGATCCGCCACTGGCCGAAATGGAAAAGGTGGAGCGGCAGACAACGGATGAGAGGGGAGCCGCGTGACTGGCGCCCCGCTGGGGCGAGACGCCGAAACACGCTTTTCCCGAGCGAACAAGTAAGTGTGTTTCGGGTCCTCGCCGCTGCAAAAGCAGTGCGCTGACGTCCAGGTTCCTCGAAAAATGTTCTGTACTACCAGATCCTCGCGCTCCAAATCTGCGACTGGGCACTTTATGGCTCCGTCGCCGAACTGCCAGGTTTTGTGAGTATGGGGACGTCCGATACTGAACCAGCTATTTTGTGAAGAACCAAGTCAGGAGGGTGCAGAGGGTGAAGACGCTGATGAGCTTCACTCAGCCTCTCCACCCGTTATCCTCCTCGCCGCGCAGCAACACGCGCATGCGCACAAGGAGGTGCCCGCCAATAAATTGCGAACGCTCTCCGTGGTTGCTCTCTACCATCTTTTAGTTGAACGCTTGCTCCCCCAATCATTGGTGGAAAGCGCGAACAACCGAATGTAATCCGTTGTGCACGCACGTCTGTCCCGATCCCCTTCCATATAAACACTCCATTGCCCCCACGTGTCGCGCCCTAACCCTGAAAGAGAGGAACAACGAAGCAAAGAAAGCTAATCCTTTCTTCTTCTTTCTTTTTGTAGAGGTAAAAATAGTTTGTCGTTAACGCGTCACCGTTCACGAGACGCGGAAAAAAACAGAACGCGCGAGAGACCGCGCTTGATGCCTGGAAAAACATTTAAAAGTTGCTTCGTCGCGCTATACTTAGTTACACCTCACGATGGACCGCAGGGGAAGCTGTTAGCCATCGTAGCCAATGCAATTGCGTCTGAGTGTCGCCTGACCTGGCGCAGAGAATAAGTCTCGTAGATATTGCTCTGAAAAAACGTAATTGATCGCAATTACTATTACTCTTGGTTTTTAAAAGAAGTATTCAATTGGATTATTTGATCACTCGAAAGGAAAAGTAGTTGACCATTACTTGTAAAAAGTAACCGGCATACTTTTCCGATCACTTAGATTTTCGAAACGGCGTATCATTGTGCCGGTTTGAAAACGGGCCTTTTGCACTGTCCATTCTTTCAAATGTCAAGTCATTTATTTTAACCTGCAAATATAATTTCCGGTACCAGGGACAAAAAAAAAAAAAAAAAAGACAATCTTTGTTGGTTTGACGAGGTCCGGGCTCCGAGTGCTTGGCAGATTGTGACAGAGATGTAGGGAAAGAGAAAATTAGAGTAACACATATACAGAAAATACCTTAGCTAAAAGGCTAACATACATTAATACGTAGTATACAAAAAGTAGGTACAGTTATTTACGATCTAAACTGTAAATGTCAAGGTTATCTACGCAATATTTATTGAGTAATGTGGGTCGGATGGTGGTTATATTTTCTGATGAAATTTGTTGTATGCCTCACAGCTCAAAATCGTCAAATAAAAAAAATATATATTGTTTACATTTATTATATTTTTAGATCATCCCCCCTATCACAGATACTTGGTTCGAGGAATCCTTGAAAGGAATGCTGTAGAAACGTTGGGTGCCATATTACGTAAGGGAAGGGGAAAATACGAACGGTTACAGGTAATTTTATTACTTTGAAAAGTGATCGGGTTACTATTGCGATTAACGCCTAATAAAGTTAATGAAATGATTACAAAATTACTCGAGAAACTACTTGTAATCGATTACGAGCAATTTTCTCATTCGCAATTAGTACCGTACAAGCCAGTGGCAGAGATGCGCGGGAACGCGTAGGTACGTGAACACCGCTCTGGATTGGCTGGAACGATACGTAACGTCCGCCGTAGTTCATCGTTAGGTGAGGCGAAGTGTGACCTCCCGACCGTTACACGCGCTGCGTTTGCCAAGGAATCTCACGATTTTCCTGCCGCCGGCGAGGCTCGCAGCTTGGACGGCGCAGAAGAGCGGCCTTCGAGTTAAGTAAGGTCGTTTTTATGGCGCTTACCAGAGCCCACGTAACGAAGCGTAGATCCCTTGCCAGAAGCTGGGGTAGCGAAATTAATTTCAACGTCCGGGCGCCAGCATATATAGGCGGCGGAGCTAGGGCACGCGTCGGCGGAATCGAAACAAAGACAAAAACACTGCCTGTTGATTCAAGCGCTCGTTCTCGGACGGACGACGCGGTACCTGGAAATGTTTTCCAATGTGACAATTATCTGGTTTAATTTTTGGATTTCCGTTCCTTCTTTAAGTGATAAAAATAAGGGAACGAAATCGTAGAGCGGGCCTCGGAATGGTCGAACCAAGCATTGATTGTTCGTTATAATTGTTTCGTCTGCTATCTTGCGTTGTTTATGGGTGGGTGGAAACGGCGGATGTGACTTTGGCATCACGCGAGAGCTCGCGATGTCTTAACAAACCGACTATTAGCAGCGAGATGTTTTAGTGGCGCCCTCCTATGGTTACCTTTCGTGACGTCATTACCTTGCGAACAACAAGTTCGATGGTGTTTGTAAGGATCATGGTGGAAGCTTGAAATCATGGCGCTCTTAAAGCAACACTACCAACACCGTCGAACTTGAAGTTCTTTCATTCCTCTTATTTCCGTCGATGAGAAATCCTTTGCTGACGTCATAGTCAGCATTCGGCCAATCGCGGAAGGCCGACCACAGCGACGCTTTCGATCGCGCACGTCGCCAATAACGACGCTTCTGAATATTTTTAGTTTACTCCCAATGGCCGGGTGTATTTATTACCGCTTCTATCTGTGAATAAGGTTCTAGATTATCACCACGTAAATGAAATAAATATATCATCACGGAGCGTCCCATTCAGTATCAGTACTTCTGAGAGAATTGTTATGGGCCTGATTGCTAGCAGGCATTAACACCAAATAATGAGGCTTGAAAACTCTCAAAATTCCCCCTTGTAAGTTTTATTCATTAGTGCGGGTTCCGTTTACTGGGAGAAAATGAGTCTCCGTGCCGCAGTTTCCACTTTTTCGACGGTTAGCGACCTGTCACGGCAGGCGCCGCAAAATTGCGAGACATATCCAGCCCGATGCGCCTTTTAAAAGCGCGTTGAAGCCGACGAATACGGCGGTGTTGTTTGGCGCATGCGGTCAAATTGCTTCATACTTGAACCGTCGATGTGTAAAACGGGGCAGGCATCGAGCGAATGTCAAAATTACATGGACAACGTTCGCTGGTGGCCCCACGATTGAGCCCGTCTTCTCTGAGCGCGAGCTCACGACGATCCATGACGCTTCCGCAACTCGCATCCCAGGCCACTAAAGCGTGTTTCACATGCAGCGGTTTTGGCCCTAGAGCGGCGCGATTTCTGCCGTCGCGGCGCTCTGGCCAGCACCAGCGGTTGAGCGGCACGAGCGCCGCGACGGCAGAAATCGCGCCGCTCTAGGGCCAAAATCGCTGCATGTGAACCAGGCTTAAGACTGTAGTTCGTCTTCAAAGATGAGTGGGAGCTCGTTCTGGGCACGGGCCGTGAACACCGTGCTCAAATATGGCTCCCAGGAGATGAGAGCGTGTGGTGATGCCAGACCGCCGATCTCTGATTGGAGGAATAGCGGGTGGGGACGAAGGCTATTAGCGGCGAGATGTTTTGGTGGCGCCCTCCTGTGGTTCCCCCTTGTGACGTCATTACCTTGCAAACAACAAGTTCGATGGTGTTTGTTATTAGCATGGTGGAAGCTTGAAATCATTGCGCTCTCAAAGGAACACTGCCAACACCGTCAAAATTAAAGTTCTTTCATTCCTCTTATTTCCGTCGATGATAAATCCCCTTTCCGACGTCATAGTCAGCGTTCGGCCAATAGTGGAAGGCCGACCACAGCGACGCTTTCGGTCGCGCACGGGGCTAATAGCTGCCTTCGCCTCTATACTGCCTCCCTCCAATCAGAGTGAACAAGAGCGTCTTCTGTTCCTCGCGTAGTGTCTCACGTTCGAACGCCGGACGCCGACGTACAGAGTTCTAACGTGTTCAAACAATGAGCAGTGACAAAGGCAGCTGGCCTTTACGTTTATCCACTAATCATCCAAACGAAGCTCTGCGCTTTGACGTCCCCATCTCCCCCTCTCCCTCTTTTTTGTCTACGTATATGCTCGGAACAACAGTCCGAACGCATATTCGAACCGCGCGGACATTGAAGCCCGGCTTAGGGACATATTTCCCGGCCTCCCAAACAAGCCTCGGGTCGAGGAAGGAAGAGAGGCCTTAGGAGAAAACGATCGGCTGGTTGCGTCTCTTCGAGACGATGGATGAGAGAAAGAGAGAGAGAGAGAGAGAGAAAGATGAAGAGGAGACGCTGGAAGATGCCGAGAGATGCTTCGGAGAAGAGCACTCTTGTGCATATCTCCGTGTTCTTCATCGGAGCGTCTCTACACGAGAACCTCACGGTTCAGTGGAACATTCCGATCAGCGCTTAGGATGGGCGCAATCCTCCGCCCAAGGGAAAAAAAAAAAAAAATGCGTCGGCATGCGGCGGCGAACCCACGACTCGCCTCCCCCACCCCCTTGCTTTTGGTTTGAAAAACGAGCGTTGCTTCAGCCATCGGCTTTCGCGGACTTCTCGTCGGCTTTGTTTTCGTGCTGCCCAGTGCTCCATGCGCATGAGCGCGCTCGTGCGCGCCCACCTAGGCCTAATTGGTACGAAACAAGAGGGACGCGAGGAAATCCTTAAAGGAGATTTCGCGATGCAACATGTCCGTATTGAATGGGATAAGACAGTCCAGCATGGCAGACGATTGGACGACATCTTGTACGGCTCCGTGTGCACATATATACGTCCAAATACACTTTGCATCTAGCAATTTATTAGCGCCGAGATGTTTTGGTGGCGCCCTCTTGCGGTTCCAACTGCGGCACTTGAACGAGAGGCGCTGTCTGTGTACGACCTCTTCGATGAAACTGACAGGGCTCCGAACTATGCCAATTATGCGAGCGAGAACGCCGGAGCGCCAGACCAATAGCCTCCTCTATACTCACAAAGCTTGGCAGTTCGACGACAGAGCCCTAGGGTGCCCGGTCGCAGATTTGAAGGGCGAGGATCTGGTAGCACAGAGCGTCAAAGAGCCATTTCTCGGGGAACCTGGACGTCAGCGCACTGCTTTTGCAGCGGCGAGGACCCGAAACACACTTGTTCGCTCGGGAGAAGTGTGTTTCGGCGTCTCGCCGCAGCGGGGCGCCAGTCACGTGGCTCTTCTCTCATTCGCTGTCTTCCGCTCCCCCTTTTCCATTTCGGCGGCCGCTTTTCGTGGTGATCTGCCAGGCTTTGTCAGTATGATAGGAGGCTATGGCGTGGCCTTCGATACAGGCTGGGCTACCTCAAAGCTGATAAACAGCGTAGTGAAGGGGGAGGGGGGGTGGGGGGCTGTGAGGTTGTGCACATTAGAATAAGCACACACTGTGAGGATGTGCACATTGGAGTAAGCACACACTGTGAGGATGTGCACATTGAAGTAAGCACACTCTCGCAGCCCCGTCTCCGCGGCGCTGTTTTGTCAGCCTCGAGGTAGCGCTGCACGTATCGAAGGCCACGCGACCCGGCGTTCCCGCTCATACTGTTTTCGCGACAGTGCACATAATGTACTATACTGCTACACACGTGCACAGAGCTGGTTATAGCTATAGTCTGTGACAGGTTAAGAACCGAGAAGCTTCGCCTCCATCAGGCTCTCGTCGCCTTGCGCCTGACTTTGTCTGCGTGTGCGACAGAGTGTTTGTCATCATGAGGCACCGAAGGTTACTACAAGTCGCTCCTACAGTTCCTGCACGACGCTGGACTGCACTCCTCTCTTTGAGGCCTCCCCATTTTATGCCGCGTAATATATATTGCACAAAAAAAAAAAAACGCGTTTGAGGTGAAGCATTAACGGGGCTTTAAACCTGTCACAAGCGATAAGTATAGATAGAATTAACGTGTAATAAAGGATTGGCCGGCACTACGTAGACGGCGCCATCGTCGCTATAAAACAATAATTTATTAAAGCGGCGATGCAACGTTTTTCGTACTTCCAGTAACTATCGCTTACACTTATTCCTTCACCTTCCTAACGTATAAAACCCGGAAGTTTTTTTTTTTTTTTTTTTTTATGAAAACACGTTTGCAGTAATAATTCGATAAAAACTATCGCGTTCATCCCGTCAACTCGCAACCAGAGCAAGCGACTCCGTGATCAAGGGCTGATTATGTGCCGCCAATGTTTAGCATAGCCACGCGCTGGAGTTGGGCCAGACCTGTTTGGTACTCATTACAAGTAATCAAATTACCGGAATCGATTACTTTTTGGGGTAATTTTGTAATCACCCGAATACATTTTTTTAGAAAGTAAATCACGGGAGGTATTTTAATATTTTTGGAAGTGCTCAAATTACTTGTAACCATTGTAATTTTTACCTCGCCTTTCTAATGGCGCCTTTGGTTTCTACAAGTTTCCTGCCAAGAAATCCTCAAACCAAGTCTTCAAAAGCTGGATGGTTTGCCGAAATTTGAGAATTAAGAAGATATGTAGCTTGTATTTCGGTAATTTTAATACAGTAATAGACAGCACGAAAGACCAATTTTCAAACCGACAGAAAAACTTGTTGTTTTTAAAATCTCAAGTAATCGGAGAGGTAACGGTCACTTCTTCGAGTAAAGGCCAATTACTTTTCCTCTCGAGTAATCGAGTAATCTTATTTCGTCCTTTTTAATCGAGAGTAATTGTAATAGTTATCGATTACTTTTTTTCGAGTAACCTTAGGTTCCGATTATATTCTAGAAATTACTCAGCGACAAAGAAGCTTCTCGGTCAGTGGCGTTGCGTGCGACCACACTTGGGTCCCACTAGTGTTAGCAAGCTCGTGTAACGCGAGAAACATTCCCACCCAATATCGTTGCACGGCCCCTTTAAAAAAAAAAAATAGAAACGCAGGTCGCTACACACCGAGGAAGACGAACCTTCCGCTTTCCGCGAACGTCTACCTGCACAGGCGGCCAGTTCGAGTCGCCCCGGTCAAGCACTCACGTACGTAGGCGACCCATTTATATATGGAAGCCGCCCGCCGCCCACCACCTCGCACGCCAACGTCAGCAGACCAGCGCCCCCCGAAAAATGTAGACACCTGGGACCTTCTTTTCCGAGCAGGAGAGGACCGACGGAATTCAAAGCAGACGACGCGCCTTTAATCAGGACGCACCCCCCCCCCCTCCCCCCTCCCCATCCCCCAGCTGGCAGTGCGATGGAAGCTACACGACTGTTAGAAGAATCATACGTCTTTTATTCGTCACGTGATCAACCTCTCGCCCGAACCACGCGTGAAGTGCAGAATGGGGTGATGAAAGGGACGCGGATTATTGGTCCGGCGACTGCGAATAGCGATCCTGCCGCACCGTCAGCTTAGGAGTGAAAGAAGTATGGCCTCCCGTTCGGTTTATTTATCCTTATACTCTTTTTTTTTTTTTTTGTTCTATGGAGATTGCTCCTCTTATCCCGTGGATTTTTAGGTCTCGTTCCTGGAAGGCGATAAATCTGTTCCGGCGGCGGCCTCAGTGGCCGCGCCGAGATGATCTAACGGTCGCGCATCCAAAACAGAGATAAAACAGCGGCGGCTGAATCTTGATTGCTCGTTGCTTTGCCGTACCACTAGCGGCTAGAAGAGAAGGCCCGCGCCTTACCGCCCAGAACGTCGTAGCTATAGCTCGCGTCAGCGCGCGTCGTGGATCCACTGGCGATGACGTCACAAGCAGGCCTTGTCATCTAGGTGGCATTAGCCCTACGCACACCTTATACCTATACACGAGCCGCACGACCTCGCGTGTTATGCGCTCGATGCATGGGAGTCCCGCGTGTCTCCTCTCCCGCGGAACGTGCAAACACGAATCGCCGCAATCGACTCGAGGACACTGTAATCGTCGACAACTTAACAAACGCGAGAACTAACGAGCGGAACGCAAGTTCGTCGGCTTCTTGGGCTGGGGTTGCGGTGACGTCGTAACACCGGTCTCTGACTGGCTCCGGTCGGAAGGATTGTGGGTTAGACCTCGAGGCAGCTAGCATTGAGGTCTATAGACCTTCGCCCCAAGGGCGCCGCCATCTTGAAATACCGTCACTTCCGGTATGGTCGAAAACGTTGCTTTGCCGTCGCCACGCCAATGCGGAGCGCAAAGTTCGTCTGCTTCTTTCTTGCACGGGGGTTGCGATGATATCAGGCTGATTGAAGTGGCTAAACCTCAAGGCATCTAGCCTTGAGGTCTACCCACTACCCTTGCAATCGAAGTCAATCAGAACTCGACGTCGTTCTGTTGTCACCTTAACCCTTGCGCAAGAAGCGGACGACTCGTTCTCCGCATAGAATTAGGAAATAAGCGTAACCGTCACCCATCTCGTTTCGTCTCCCCTCTATTTTTTTTTTTTCTTCACTATATAAAATGTTTCATTATTTTTTCGCCGTCCATACAGGATATGCCTACTACGCGGCTGCGGACGAGAGTAAGCGAAAGAGGTCTATTACCCACTATCCTTCCCATCGGAGCCAATCAGAGTTCGACGTTCTGACGTCGATGCAACCCCTGCGCAAGAAGCAGACGAACTTGCGTTCCGCAAAACTTCGCAGCCCAACGAGCGCGAGGAATGAGGCGATACGAACGCCAAAGAATGAATCTAGAAAACGAAAGTCGTCGGCGTAACAAGGCGCGCCTTATGTTTCTTAAATTGTCGGTGACTGCATCGCAAAACCAGAGGCAGAAAAAAAAAATATTTGGTCTCAAAATTGCTGACACGCAACACAATTTACCATGTTCACATGGTGCAGCGTAGGTCGGAATTCTAAAAGTAACGCTCAAGTGAAGTCTTTACAATCGTGTTAATAGTAGTTCTCTTTTTTTGTTTTTTTGCTTTTTCGAGATGCATTTAGTTGATATTTGCCACATATAGGGGGCAGAACCTCGTCAGGCTGGAAATAAAGCAGCGTGTACAGTCACGTCTTCCTCTTTTCGCATATGCGAGCGAAAGAAAAGAAGAACATTACAAATGTGGAATCACACGACCCTAGAGTGCCTTCATGTGCGCTTCGCATAGAGTGATGCCAACTGTCTGTTTCCCTTTCCCACACCCTCTTCCACCGCCATTTTGTTCCTTTCTTTGTTTCCCCGTGCGCCGGAAAGTGGCTTTTGTGTCCATCGGTCCTCCCATCCGAGGGGGAAAATGCTAATCCTCCCTCCGTGGGTTCCACAACGCTGATCCGAACTTGTGAGATAAGGTGCTTGTTCCCGGGAGGGTTATAAGCCGCACAGATTATCGCCGAGAACCAAAATGGCTGCTGGTTTGTCGGCGAGTGGTATTACAAAGGGGGGCATCACCCTAGCAAAGCGCACATGAAGGCTCCCTACACGAACCTAGACTCGTTAATTAAATTACCGCAGACGACTAGTCGTTCTAACGTCACGGGCGAAATGTAAGGAGGGCGACAAAAATTATTTTAAAAACAGGTCCGTGAGTTTGCTTTTCAGCAGAGGACGAGACAACACATCATGGCGAACAGTATATCGTCCCAGGGAATGACAACCTCAGAATAAAACTAGATTAAAAAAAAAGTTCCACCTACGCAGAAACAGTGGGCCCACACTTGTAAGGTACTCATTACGAGTAATCAAATTACTTGTAATCGATTACATCTTGGAAAAATGTTTCTAAATCTTCGATTACGTTTATTACAACGTAATCCCGGAATCCTTTGTTTCTGCGAGTTTTCTACCACGGAATCCTCGAACCAGACACCTCTGACAGAACGATGGTTCGAAGATAGGTGTATTAAAAATATGAGTAGCTCGTGATTCGGTGATTCTAATCCGACAGTGCGAAAAGCCAGTTTTCAAACCGTCAGAGAAATGTGTGGTTTTGAAAACCTCAAGTATGCGAAAAAGTAACGATATTCTTTTTTTAATTAACGGTCAATGTCTTTTTATCTCTAAGTAACGTGTACAAGATTGAATGAGCGTGACATTTCACTTGCTCACTGCCCCTGTGTGCGTCACAGTTCTTAGATCTATTCGCGTTATCAGCTTTTTTAATGGCTAGGGTCCTTCCATTGTTCACCGCGATTGGCTGTCTCCGTGTGCTCTAAAAAAAAAAAAAAAAAAACTCGGGAGACTTTTTTTTTTTTTTTGAAGTGTATAGTTAAGTGCAATGGACCCTTTTTTCTGAAGAAGCGTTCTGCGCATGCGCAGAACCAACTAAGTGTTCACGCAGCGGCGAAAGCTCGAACTACGCTTGGCATCCGGATAGGGGAGTTGCGCCACCTCTTCCGGCTTCTCCGCGACTTCAATGAGTCGCGGAGGTGACAAGAGATGTAGCGCAATTCACGCTTTCTTGACGTCAACCGTAGTTCGAGCTTTCGCCACTTGGTGTGGTCTTTATGAATAAAAGGTCGATTTTGACCAGTGCACAGGCTTGATGATGACGGTGCTCCGAAACTATCACTCGAATATATTGTCGCTGCGACGGTTTTCTTAACGTTCAGACGAACGTGAACGATGCAAACACACGACTGGTCATGAAGAAACATCTTTAAAAAAAATGCGGCATTTCGAAAACAAATAATAAAGAAACTTCTCAAAGCTAATTTTGTTCTTTCTGTGAACAAAAAAAAAAAAAAGTTGTCAGTAGCATCGGTGGAACGAGGGTATGAATGAAAACAACAGCAGTAGCAGCAGCAGGAGCAGCAGCACACATTCCACGCCACATTGCAACGCCTCCGAATTCCGAGATTATCTATACGAGTTAAGGCCTTCAACCTACAAACCCCCTTTTCAAGACGTGTGCCCGGGGAAGGGCAGGAGGGAGGGCTGCGCGTTCGAGTAATTTATCAGACGCTGGAGACGTCTGAACGCAGTACGCGCAGAGTACCACCACCGAGAGCAGTCTCACACCGAGTCGACGCTTTCTTTGAGCGCCGGTGTCCCAAGGCTCTCAAGCACTCGAAACTCCATGAGGTCAATAAAGTGTTTCCTTTCCCACTCTCTCGATCTCTCTTTGCGCGCGTCATTTTTCACTGGAACACTCGCGAAGCCATTTCTCTACGGCGTCCCACGGTCGCATCTTTCACTCGGTTCAAGCGATGGCGTGGCCAGTCGCGTTGGGAGCACTTCTTTTCGCGACTACGGCCACACATAGGGGTCGACACTCACGACAAATATGGCGGTTGTAAACAGGTCGTGCAGTGGTGCCATGTGCCAGCTCAAACGTACAACGCTCCGGTTTAGGCAGGCAAGCATTGGCTTCCAACGTAGTTTGCCCCAATTTTTATACACTCTACGTTCGATACCTGCGACGGTGTGTCGGAGTAAGCGATTTTCCGGAGGCAATAACCCGTCTTCGGGGAAGCGATCGAGGGACCACCTAGGCTAGTACGCACACTGTCTTCTGCCGCGCTCTAGCTGCTGCGCGCACAATGTCTGACTCACGCGGTTGCGTAGCTTGCGTATCAGAGGAACCTCGAGGCGACGCGCTCGTATACGACGGTAACGACAGAGTCACAGGACGGGACAACCTGTCTCGAGAACTTGAGACGCAATGCGAGGCGCACCTGTAGAATTTGTTAGGCCATCGTGAGGGCCGCCGTCCGCCGCCGGCGTTTTCATTGCCGTGGACGCAACAACCAACGCGATTTCCCCTCGCTTTACTTCGGCAGTCATCGCGCCAACCGCCGACAACATGCAATCACGGAATCCGCAAAAGAGGAGCAGGAATCGCGAAAGGACCCGTTCCGCGGTCCGTTCAGTGCTATCCCACTAGGTGCCGTTCGTTTGTCGCGCCTGGAGGCCGTGCCTTCGAAAGAGACCCCCTAGCCATTCTGATCCCAGGCAACAAAAAACACGGTCAAAAAAAAAGAAAAAAGAAGAAGGCACCAGCAGGCTGGGAAGCACAGATGATCAATGTTCGACGCATTCATCTCCAACTCTCAAAACAAACGCGTGAATTTGAAAGTTTGTATCGCCGTACCTCCCCGCCTCCGCATAACGCTTTACGTTGGGGCAGGTGCTCCGAATCAATAAATAATTCTAAAAATAAATGTTCCAAATAAAGCTAACACGACTACGGTCTGTTCGTCCTCCAGAAGAGAATGGGAAACAATAAAGGACGTGTAGTAGTTCTCTCCTCGCTAATGCGCTTAATGCTGCATGTCCTCTTTCTCCTCCTCCTCCTCCCCCGACCCGACACCTCATCTCTCTCTCTCTGTCTCTCTTTCTCCCCGCTTTCCGACAATAAACGGATCGGCAGCCGCTCGTTGCAGCATGTGAGACTGCCACTAATGAGCAGTACGACTCTCCCGACTCGGTTCCGCGCGACGCCGCTTTCGGCCTGGAAACGACGAAAAAAGCGGTGATTTACGCCCCGAAATAGGGGGACGAGATGCAGCCGCACAACTCATATATAATGAACGATTCGGAGGGAAGGAGGGTCCTATTTTCTACCGCGGCAGCTGTGCCGATCGCAGGGGGGGGAGAGCCGTCGTCTTCAAAAGCGTCGTCTGGTGCTGCAACAGCGTCGTCCGTATAATAACGCCGCCTGCAAACAGCAGACGCGCTTCCGATTTAGTCACACTTCTGGTTCGGGGGTACTACACACCTGGCGGTTTACGCCGCTTTGTTCGATTTACGACTGCAGCCCATCTTGAACGTGCGTATCGGAGGTGTGGTCCAATGCGCGGCGTTTATAAACGAGCATACGCGTTTGCCATTCCGTGTGCGCAGAAAGCAGGTTCACCTGAGGTGAAGCGTCTACACATGCAACGTGCAGGCACCGTGCCAGCAGCAGCGACACATGAGAGCCGCGCGTTGGTCTATATAGTGAATACACCACCTTACACCTCGACAGAGCGGCTACATATCATACGGTGTGAAGATAGCACCGTAAAATGCTCCGAAGTCCGCATCGCCGACTACAGTTCGTCGACTGCTATGCCTGCAAAAGAGGCATCCGACTTAAATTCTACGCACGACTTGCACCTGACGTCATCGCATCATGCAGGCGGTCGATCCTATCTGCCTTTGCCGAGAAATACAAATTCAGCGGTGAGAGTATAGGCTGTAAAAGACGCGCTCAAAGCAGCTATAGGTTATCGTGCACAGTGCCAGCACACTGAGGTCAGTGCATCTGCAAAAGCCCCGATTGCTAAGTCGCCGTCTGCAAAAGTGTCGTCTGTTGTAAGGTCCACTGCTTGTCTAGCAGTGGACGTAACAGCAGCCGACGTCTGCTGCCAAGTCGACTTCACGATCCCCGTTTGCAAGAGCGGCGTCTGTTGTGAAGTCAAATACTAGACATCCGTCTGCAAAAGTGTCCGCTAGTTGGCCGATACGACGTCATCTGCAGCCGCGTCGTTTATAACAGCGTTGCCTACTGTCTTTTTCAGACACCTACTTCAACCAATTCCGCCCTTAAAACACAAACAAAATATAAAAAAAAAGACAGAAGCTGGGGTGGGCACAAGAATGCTCGTCGGAGCGTCGATTCCGCAACCTGTGCGATTTCCGAACGAATTATTCTCACATCGCTCCCCCCTCCCGAGCATTTGGTCGTTAGAGAGCATCCCCAAAATCCCTCCTCCCGTTCCTCTTTTTATTATTTCTGTCTTTCTCTCTCTCGATCAGCTAACGGGATGAGTCACGCTCTCCGGCGCGTTTGCATGCATCGGTTGCTTTGCCAGCTTCGCCCAATGCGTGAGAGGAGCGAGGCGATGGATTTCTCGCCGAAGCTAACTGTATTCGACAAGGGAACAGGCGGTATTAGCACACCCGGCACCTTGTACGGACGATCATGAAAGTTCGCGACTCAGCGTGTCTAGATGCTGTGGTGGGATGCACACCTGTAATCCGTAGGGGAGGATCAGCATTCGAATTACTCGTACAGGTGAGCCCATGGTGGTGAGCCTCAAGTTGACCGAATTCTTTTTCTGCGACGGCCGTTATGGACGAGGTTTCGCGGCGGATACCCGGCGGCCTTTCCGAAACACGGGGTCTGTCGTGGGCTGCCGAAATTCCTTCCTTAAAAAATTCAGCGGGGAAATGCTGTAACGTGTAATCGAAACGTCACGTAATGCCATGACGTGGGTGACGTCGTAACGTCACGTGGCGCCGTGACGCCATTTGACACTGTGACGTCGCGTGACCTCGTGGTTAGCGTGCGGTGTGATTGTGCGTAGTCTTTTCGCAGCAGAGTGTTCAGCGCCTCTCGCGGCTCTCGCCGCAGCTCCTCTGCAGGACACGGCAAGGATCTGGAACCGGGAATCTTTTGAGTGCGTGCCACGCATACTTTTCACCGTTTTTTTTTTTTTTTGTCTTTTAAGGAATTTTTTTGGAATCCTACATGTTGCAGCCGAAATTCCGCAAAGTCTTTCGGCGACATCTAAATAACCCATCTGAAGCTTCCAGGGTGTCATTTTTATATCTTTCTGCTCTTTACCACCACATTTATGTGGTTTTTTTTTTTTTTTTAAGTTAAACGAGAAAAGAAGAAACCTGGGTGTTATAGTATTTTTTTTTTATTTTATTTTTATATTAAAGTCCAGCGAGTGCTCGAACTAAACTAAATGCGTATCACCCTGCATGGTGTGTTGTTGCTTTTTTGTGTGTAAAAGTTTATGCAAACGAATAATCAATCGCATTAACGTTTCGAGACATTAGTTTAATGGAGGCAATTATACGACCGGTCAGCTGGGGGAGCAGTTTTAGTTGGGGTAAGGTGCTAGAAGTTATCGGCTACTGCCGCTTGCTGATACGACATCAAACAGCTTCATCTAAACAAATGAGCAAGAAAGTCACGTAAATTTCGTTTATTTAATTAGGGAATATTGTATTCTTTAAAAATTGGGGTGTGTGTATTTTTATAGAGCCTGAACTTCGTCTGCCTCAACGGTCGACTCGTCTCTCAGCTGCAGATGAGAAATTTAGCCAGTGCAGTGCAACCGCTAGCCTGGGGTCTTTAAAGGGACAATGAAGGGAATTTCGGACATCTTTTTGGCGATTGAACTTGGTTCCAGGCATGTCTCGGGCCACGTTGCCCGAATTTCAGCTGAAACCGGCGCTTGTGTGCCGCGCAAATCAATTAAACAGTCGCGGTAATAATCGTACCGGGATCGACTGGGGCGACGCCCCGAGAGTTGCGGGAGAAGCCAGGAGAAGCGAGCTCACGTGACCGATGCGGGGCCAAGAAGCGCGACGTCACAAAAGACGCGTCAGCGATTGGTCGAAACGAGAAACGTGCCCTCGGTCACGTTTTGGTTCGCGATTTTTAGGAATACTGTTCTAATTTCCGCTTGAATAACCATGAAAAGTATAAATCGGACCGGAAATGATTACTAAACCGTAAATAAAGCAGCATAATTGTTTTTTTCTTTGCTACGCTGGATGCGAAACGGGCAACGAGCAACTATGGGCAAACAAAATAAAATAAAAAAAAGAGCACTGTTCTCGAAGGATTCTGCAAAATAGTAGATGTAGATGGCTGTTCTAACGGTCGACTGAAGACCAGTATTCGTTCGGGCGACGCTAGTTTTCACGTGTGGGTTGCTGTTCGTGTTCTTTGACGACGAAAAGAGGACGTCCGCGGAGGAATCGGAACCCGGAACGGCCGGATCGCTGTTGCTTTCCCCTCGGCATCTTCCCCTCGTCCGTCCTTCGGCATGCGGGCCGCTCGTTGGCGGCTGGCTGGGCGGTCTCCGTCGGGGGCCGCCACACACGTACTCCACGTACTCCCGTTCCGTTGGTGTTCGGTCACTGAACGGAAGCTCGAACTCGCTCGCGAGAGCGGCATTGCCGTCCATGTTGACAGCTTCGGCGAAACGACCGCGCCAACCGCGCCACCGCGCTGCTATAATCCACCGCGGTAACCAGAGTCTCGATCTCCTAAATACTACCGATACCGACTATTCACACTTGACGTCACTCCCTACGTCACCTACGTTTTCGGGGGCCCAGAAACGAGAATGGAGTTTGTTCAGTTTCGGTTTCTTTATTTCTTTCGTAGGCACAGAAATACGCGTCACAAATGTCTACAAAAAATTGGGCAGCATGCTATGTTCCCAAGAAGCATAAAAACACCATTTAAAAAAATTAAATAAAATCGTCTTCATTTTCCCTTTAACGTGCACCACGTAGTAGTGATACATGACCGCACGCCGGTACGATGTCCATCCAGATCGAAACGAGCAGGGGTGGGGATTGAACCCAGGATCCCTGGGTTCTGCAGAGCAAGCTTTTGCTCCACTTGCTCCGAGCTGGTGTGCGCTAGCCCACTCGGCCACCGATCCCCCATGTTGTATTCTTTATGCATCATTGCCATAGCGCTAAGTAGAAAAAAAAAAATATATAAACACATTGAACAAAAGACATCTTTAATCGTTCAAGTATAACTACATGCCTTTATTTTAGTAGTATTTTTTCCCGCAATATTCTTGGGAGTAAGTTTCTCCGCACACGGCGAGGAATGATGAATTTAAGAGAAATGTTCAGCGAACTAGATGTTCTGCAGCCTAAAAAAAGCAGGGCTTAGTGGCGAGTATCGAACATCGCAACATCTCTTCCCGGCGAATGAAATTTAGGCATTATCCAATAAGAAGGACGGAGCGCTAATCACGAAGCAAAGAGCATGGACATAACAAGCCACGTCCCGCGTTTTCTTTAGCTGCCAGGGACTCCAACTATTAGATAAGCGCCATATCTGGGATCCCACGTCAGACAGGCCGAACTGGCAGCTTAGAAATGAGCCACCCAGCTCGCAAAAACCCTCTGCCAACGAAGTGGGCTCGCATCGCAGCCGCGTACCAAACCGCCAGAAAATCACCGCGCAGAGAACGACCGCCGAAAAAGCAACAACAAACACGAGGCTTCCAACAAGAACGATGCCTCCATGAATAGAACTTGCCCCCTGAAACCAACCAATGTCTCCCGAGGGAACAAACAACAGAGCCCTTCTCTTTCCAAAAAGGTCCAATTACAACTGGACCCCCCACACCAACACACTACAGACACACGCACATCCCGCAAGAACAACGCCACACACAGCGACCGCATTGACAGGAACAGACAGGACCAGGAGTATTCTCCTCCCGGCCCAGACCATCAGTGCCCGAGACAGACCGACTAATTGCCGCCGACCTCAGAAAGAGGCTGAACCCCCGCCAAACAACAAAAACAACAACGACAACAAGACAAAACACCTACACCGCACAAACCCCGGTCGAATATCAACGAGGCCGGGCATCGCGCCTCGCGAGCGAGCAGCGTTCAGAGAGGTCTTTACAAAAGACCGCGCGAAACGCACCGACGCCTGAGCCACGGTGTAGCCTGAGCTGTTCCTTCACCGCCGACACCCCCTTCGCTGCGCGGGGCCTTATACCGGCGTACAATGAGCGCTGCTGTGTTCAGTAAGCTTGATGCGATGGCCTTTGTTCCTAGCACAAGTGACTACTCACTCCTTTCGCGATGCTGCGGCCTGTTGAAGAAAACGCCAAGGGTCGGCGCGGAGGAGGAGGAGGGGTGGGACACGTCTTACCAGGAGGACATGCCTCTGTGAAGAGCTCATTGTCGCGGCCGCCGGCTTGACGCGTGTAACGTGCGACCGCTTTATTATTTGCCTCGGCTTGCTGGCAAAAGCGTTCGTTCATTTTCTTTTTTTTTTTCTTTCGCAGGACAATGGCTGTCTCAATGAGGCAGGATGCTTCATTAACGCGTGCTTGGAGAGTCCATCGCCTGAGTTCAGGAGTGGACGGACGACTGTGTCCGAGGCGTCGGCGGCCTTTCGAATGCGGGTCTAGTTACCGCTGTTGGGAACTCTCCTCATTTGGAGCTCTGGAATTAACTCTATTTCGAGGCCCTCTACTCGTGATTTGTTTTTTCTCTTTTTTTTTTTTCTTTTTCTTCAATTGTGTAGTGGGTGTGCGAGGGAGGTGAAGTGAAGGGGGAGGAGTTGTAGACCCTTTGTCCGGCGGGCGTCGACCCTAAATTAAGTTATACAGTTTAGATTGGTCCGATTCGAAAATTCCGAGTCGCCTAGGCGGGCTTCCGTCGCCCGATCCGAACTGGGAAACTTTTATCAGAAGATTGATCCAGATGTGCGCCAGTTTATGTTTATATTTCGGGATATCTAACACGAGCCAAATCGTCCTCGTAGCTGCGCTAATCTGGCCCCCACGTTTAGGCATCTCGCTCTATACGTTCGACAATAAGGAGTTTTAGAATAGGGGGCCCTAATGAACGCTTTGAATCCCTGAACAGCTTGGGCGTCGCACTGAGGCAACTGCAGAAGGTCTTCGCATACGCATTATATTTAGGGACCCGAAAGCGTTGGGGCCTCTAAATCTCGGTGGTATGTCCGCAAAACTTTGCCTTCGTAAACGCTCCGTTGGGATGACAAAACACGAGAAAAAAAGAGAAAGAGAGAGCTAGAGACTAAGTTTTCTTTTGAAAGATGGAGAGGTATCACAGGTGAGTGTGGTTTTGCATGACAGCCCGAGTCACTGAATCTTTCACTGACTCGTATTCACTCTCAGCGGTAAGGTGCGGCCCCAACAAAAATCAACAATGGATATGAACCTTCTCTCTGGGAAATTTATAACTCGTAACCTGCACACATTCGGGCTCTGTACCTGCAGTTGATGTCTCCGTTTACCCACCGCCTGGCAATGACAAATTCAACCCGATATCGTCTCGCCCCGACTGCCGCCAAGAACGCCGTTGCAGCAGACGACGCGACCAGGCAAAGCAGACAACCTTATACCAAAGACGTTCCCCCATTTCCGCACATCTCTCCCCCTCCCCCCAAGAAATCTTTTGTTTTTCGTTCAACGAGGGTCGCTTGAGGGAAAGGGGCGAGGGGGGGAGGACCGAAGAGTCGATAACCGCCCTTTGCCGCCGTCTTTAAGCCGACCGGAGGAGGACAAGAGGAAGCCAGGGACGATCAAAGGCACTCGTTAGGCCTAACGACGTACCAGAATCGAAGACAGTAGCGTGCAAGCGTCAGCGTCGAGGGCGACGATGCAGGGCTCACGGGGCGAGGAAAGGGGGGAGGCACGAGAAGCCGCTGCCGCTAGGATTCGTCCGCGGCAGCAGCACCGATAACGGCAACATCACCTCTGCAAAAGAGAAAAGAAAACAGAAGCAGGAGGATATCGATATGGCCGCAGTGGCTCGCGGAAGACTAAAGGATGGGGAAGGGTGACGTTGTTGTGTGTTGCTCTTGTTTGCTTGTGTTCCGGTGCCGATGGCGTACCACCACAGCGGGGATACGGGGCGCGGCCACGACTGGAACAACAAGACTAGCAACAACAGGAGCAAAGACAACAGACGCGGAATAAAAGACAAGAAGGGTGTCAGGGACGAACCCGAGTAAGATATCGAGAGGGAGTCTTTTTTCCTTATTTTTTTCTTTTTTCCCTTTTCGCGGAAGGAGACAACCTTCCGAACGCGCGGCGTCGCGCAGTCACCGGCCGCCGTTTCGTTAATGACTCAGCGCGCGGCCCGACACTCGGTAGGCAAATCAGAACGAAAATGGAAAGTTCTCGAAGCATCCTTGGCCCGAGAAAGGTCGCCTCGCCGGGGAGGAAACGAAACACGGGAACCCCAAAGAGAAAAGACCCCAACAACCGAGATGCACTAATGAATTTGGCCTCGCGGGCGCGCGTGGCCTTTCACCGAGCAGACAGATAAACGCTGTGACGCTTAACGCTGTCTCTGCTCCGTCTGGCTTTAAGAGGGGAAAAGGGGGAGGAGGATTAAGGTAAACAAGCGTCGAAGTGTTTTTTTTTTGTTTTTTTTTGCGGACGTGCAGATGCGTAAGGATCATGCGCAAGGTCTCCGTCGCTCGTTGTCCAACGGAGAACGGTCCCACGGCCGAGGCAGTCACGCCGGCGGCGTGATTGAAAGGGTTGCTTGATGACTGATCGATCGAAATCGAAGCTGGAAAAGACAGAGGGAGGGGGAGGAGGAAGAGAAGAAGGAGGGATGAGAGAGAGAGAGAGAGAGTTGGATGCTTATTGAGTGGCCATGAGGCCAGTTTGTCCAAAACGACGCTACAAATCGATTCGTCCTGGTAGAGAGAGAGGCCTCCGTCTGGTGTATCGTCCTCCTTTTCGTTCCTCAAGCTTCAATGATCAGAACGTTTAAAAAACGATGATTTGCGCAAATCAAAGTTAACGTTCCGTCCGTGTGTAAACGACACGGAAGATGATCTCAAACTGTGTTCACCTTATTGGGGCGAAAGTAATCACCTTCAAGCAAACTTACAGTTAATTTGACCCTATTTGATCGGATAACTTCATTACGTGTTCCCAGAAATGATTGCAAACGACTTGGCAGATGACCCAAGTGCCTCCTGTTTTGAGGGCAATTCAAGGACCTTTAGAACGCATTCCTTTAAAATAAAATATCGTTGAACTACTGCAGCTGGCGATCTTACTTCTACGGGTGCCGGTTCGCCAATTCTCTAAATAAGTTTGTCCTATAAAGGCCTTTGAATCACCCATGAGGAAGGAGTAACATACCTATATCCCGCCATTAAGTTCAGTTCCTGTTAGCTGAAAGTGCCTTTTTTTTTACTGGTTTCGTCGTTTCATAATATTATTTTCATACGTCTCTATAACGCAGCGTTGAGCTACCTATGGGCCGGTTCACACATCCAGCGCAGCATTAAATCAACACTAGAAACAACTGAGCACTGAGGTAGAGCTGTGTCAGCGCTCTATATCACTAATGCGAAGTCAATACTGCATCGTCAAGGTAAGAGCTCTTTCCTGCACTGACTAATGGCGCAAAGGTAGCCATGAACGTGCGCTCACCTTGCCTTCCTGTAAATATCCGACCAAAACTATCAGGCCACATCGTTCATCCTCAAAAAGGGGCCAGTCTATGCGCAAATGCTAAATAAAAGAAATAAAAAAATACCGGCTGGTTTATACATTTCGTTAAATTAGATGAAAATGTAATTAACACATCATAAGACTTGTTTTTTTTTTTTTTTAACGAGCGGCATTTATTTTTTTGTTTAAATTTTGCGGAGGTATTTCCCGCTAAATTTAGCGGAGAAATTGCGACGTCACGCAACACTGTGGCGTCACGTGACCTGACATCGCGACGTCACGCTGACACCTTGGCGCCACATCACACTGTCACGCAACATCGTGGAGTCACATGGCACTGTAATTTCACGTGGCATCATGACGTCATGTGACACTTAGCTCCTCGTGACGTGGGCTATGTCGCGTCAAACCAGACGGCCACGTTTCGTTGCTGGCACTCTCTCCCGTCCCATGGCCTCGCTACGCGGTGCGCCATCACGAACACGAGCAAGGGGCGGGGTCCGTGGAGCCGCCAACTCCGATAACGATGACCGATACTCCGCTGCAGACTTGGACGTAGTTCCACTACTCTACTCAAACTACTGTAGTTTAACTACTTTTCCGAGTAACTTGGTAACTTTCAATTACAACTTTATTTGGGTAATTACTAGTTTAATTTAACTACTTTTTTTCAGGTAACTTCTACTCAAATTACTAACTACTTTCGAGATCTAGTGCTAATTTTGCTCACCACAAAAGTTTGAGTGCTGAAATAAATAAGACGCCGGCAGATGAAGTGGTATTCCCGAACAAGGGTCCCCCTCACATTCCGTTCCCACGCACTTATACTCGGCAGCCGTAGAAACTGCATTACAGGAGTCCTTGGGCCAAGGTGGCGACGAGCAGCCAAACCACCGGCGCACACAAACGCAGGAAGAGATGCTTAACAAGCCTTGCTCGGGTATTGACCTAATCCGGTAATGCACGCAGCCGCCTCGCCTCCAGCTGCAACCGTGAAAGAAGGGGACACTCCGAGGGTTGTTGTTGTTTTCACGTTGTCTGCCTTTAGTGAGTTCTGCCTCAAGCGGTTTGGGGGTTCCTGGGTAGGCGTCACTGGAATGACCTCACAGCTGGACGCTTGTTCCCATGGTCGCCTCGTCGTCAGCGCATACTCCCTTGCAAACCGGGCTCCCCCGCGCACAAACGCAGACACGAATAATCCGTTCATGGGAGCACGTTCCCGCTTCCAGCTGCAACTGTACGAGCGACGATGCTTGTTCACGTAATCCTTCGCGTCCTTCCGACCTTCCACGCCAGGGAGACCTTCTTTTTGTTGAAAACGATTTACTTGTCGGGCGTGTCAGGCGCGTCAGGATACTCTAGGCGCCGGCGAGGATTGCGAGTCACCCTTGGGAGATCCTTTTGTTGGACTCGGCGTCAGCGGCGAAGTATACCGTATTTACTCGAGTAATAGCCGCACTGTTTATGAAAAAAAAGCAAACACCATCTTCCCGAGGGGAACCATGGGGTGATGCGGAGCATCGTGTTGGTTCCGAGGAAAGAGTCAGTTGCGTGCTGACGTCGAGAGATGGCGCCACCGACTGCCCTAGCGTTACCCCCTACGCGAGCCTTTGTCGCGGCTCGCGGCAGAGAAACTTGGAACGCTCGCCGCTCGCCGTTTATTTTTTTTTTTTTTTACCACTTGAAGGAGAGGAGACTAGAGGAGGAGAGTTGCGCTTGCGCGCGCGGTGTGAGGAGGAGCGAACGCACGCGCAGTGCACGCAGCTGGTAGAGAGAGAGAGCGGAGAGAGTAACGCGCAGCTGTTGGAGAGAGGGAAGGAGGAGAGTTGCGCGTGCGTAGTTCGAGTGCCGACTACAACGCCGACGCCGCGGGACATAGACCCGAGCAAGAGATGCTCCGCATCTAAAAAACCTGAGGGTTCACTTTTCCGCGGAGCACGCAGATTGCCAATCACCGCGACCGACAGCATGACTTCAGCTGTTTACAGGACAGAGATAACGTCTTCGCTCCAAGATACCATTTGTGAAGATTGCATTTGTATGAAGAATCGTGTTCTCGATCTGGTCATTCGCTAAGATTTGCATACTTCTCTATAACGCAGCGTTGAGCTACCTATCGGCCGGTTCACACATCCAGCGCAGCATTAAATCAACACTAGAAACAACTGAGCACTGAGGTAGAGCTGTGTCAGCGCTCTATATCACTAATGCGAAGTCAAAACTGCGTCATCAAGGTAAGCGCTCTTTCCTGCACTGACTAATGGCGCAAAAATAGCCATGAACGTGCGCTCACCTTGCCTTCCCGTAAATATCCGACCAAAACCATCAGGGCAAATCGTTCATCCTCAAAAAGGGGCCAGTCTATGCGCAAATACTAAATAAAAGAAATAAAAAAAGACCACCTGGTTTATACTACATTTTGTTAAATTGCATGAAAATGTAATTAACACATCATAAGACTTTTTTTTTAACGTGCGGCATTTTTTTGTTTGAGTTTTGTGGAGGTATTTCCCGCTAAATTTAGCGGGGAAATTGCGACGTCACGTAACACTGTGGCGTCACGTGACCTGACATAATATGAAAAAAGTAACTTCGAAAGTAACTTCAAAATAACTCGCTACTTTTTTACAGTAGTTAGTAGTTTACTCAATTACTATTACAAATGCGTAATTTCTACTCTACTCCAATTACTTTTGGCGTCGCTACTCAGTAACTTAACTTAACTACCTTTTTTGAGTAATTTGTACATGCCTGCTCCGCTGACTGATGCTATTGCGCACGCATCGTATCATCATTATCGGGTGTCGTTATCCGAGGTATCGGAACGATCTACGAAAACTCTCTAAAAAGGCGCTCACCTTATGTCCGTTTCAGGTATCCGATTTGTTCTCCCAACGAGCACTCGATTCGCATCTCCTTTCGTCGCGCTTGAAAGAGTCAACTCTCGTTCCATTATACGACGCCGCGGCTCGGCCATTCATCATCGCGCCGTTGGATGGCAGCGGAACTTCCCAGCAATGGTCGATGGACGCCGGAAAGCGACGCGTTTGTTTTTAGACGAGCTGTCCATGGGACAGCTCACGGGACGTCCCATCCTTGTGCACCTGTGGCAGACTTATACGTGACGCTTTACCTTTATTTACAAAGTGCAAAAAAAAAATTCAGTTTACAGTTTTTTTGTGTGTGGTTTGAATAAACTTACAAGTGATGTATAATATATATATATATATTTTTTTTTGTATCTCTGCTTCTATACAAAAACGCCGAAGCAGAAAAGCTGCGCGCTGCTCGAGCAACATGTTAAACATATAGTCTGGCCCAAGTACAGTGCCAAAGTAAAGAAAGAAGGAACAGATGCGTATACCAGTCATTTATTTGTGTCCGTTTATATTGCTCGCATTTGACCTTTGCTGGATTCGAATAGTGTTTCGGTAAACTCCACTGGTGGTATCTGTGGACTTGTTTATACTATCTCTCAAGTAATGTACAGCAAACGTAAGTAAAGGTGTCTAGGCCGTTATTAGTCCCTTCTTGACAATTTACGTTTTACAGGCTCTAAAATTGAGATTTTAGCTAAATCAAACTGTCCTGAAGCTAAAATACCAAACGCTTTTCTCACGCTGACTGTCACCCTCCACCGGTTCCACGTTTTTTGCTACCACTGCAGCATCTTCCATTCGACAGCCGTTCGAATTCTTGTTCTTTCTTCTGTTTCACCTCGTTTGTCAGAGAGGGAGTTTGGAGGATGAGGACGCTTTTGGGGACCTGCAGCAGTGTCTTTTTTCCAGGAAATGACAATTCAAATTAGGCGGTCTATTTTCCTTATACACAAGGCTCAAACCAAAAAAGAAAGTCCGGAAAAAGTATAAAAACGTCAAATTACAGTCTCATATTGCCGCGCATGTTTTGGGCAGTTCAATACATCTCATACAAGGAACTGGAGGCGATTCGGGTGTTTTTTTTTTCCTGCTATTATACAAACACATTTCCAGTTGTGCGTGTTCTAAAAAAAATAAAACATGCTGCGTACGTGTACAAACTATATCAATAATTCACGAAAAAGCTACATTTATGTAAAACAGCCCTCTTCTATACGAGCATTTCAAAGGCCTTCGGACGCAGGGCTTTTAAAGCATATGCGACCCAGCGCATGTGGAGTGGCACGTGCATGAGTCGGGAGTCGCGAGTTAATTTGCCGACCGTCCAAAGGCCTTTGATATAAGTGGCATTTGAAATGCCCTCAAAGCGGGTGTAATACTTTCCCAACTCAGGAACATCCGAGAAAGTGTTTCAGCATCTGAAACACTTCCGCTGCCGCTTCACCGACCTCGCACGATCACCTTGTGTCGTGTGGACGGACGGGAAGGTTCATCGGCGGAATTGCCACCGCCGATAGCCTTCGGTACTTGTAACCTACTTATAAAGGTAAAAGCGAAAAACATGCTGTAGGAAAGGTACGGAAGCACGTCGGTATCGGTCTTATCCAGCGTCTTGAACACCCGGTAAACGAAGTGCTTGCGGCACACAACGACCGATGTTGACGGTGCCTTTCCCATCTTTAATTTGATTGTCCATGCTTTCTCTAACCTCAATGACTTCGGGTGGTCAACATGATCGCAAACCAGGAAACGGTGGCAACGGGGGCAGGGAAGCGAGTCGGATGCGAGGTCGCGAAGTGGAGTCCTTCCCCTGACGTCACGGTAACACCTCATCCAATCAGGGCGCTTGTGACTGGCTCTCACTTCTCCCCCTACTCTCATCTTACAACGCCCACCCACCCACCCACCCACCCACACACACACACACACACACACACACACACACACACACACACACACACACACACACACACACACACACACACACACACACACACACATACACACACACACACGCACGCACGCACGCACACACACACACACACACACACACACACACACACACACACACACACAGGGCTAATAATGCATTATAGAGAATTGGTATGTCACGTGACATATATTTTCCCGCTAAATTTAGCAGGGAAGCTGAATGGTTAATATCCCGCGAAACTTAGGGGGAAATTGAATTGATGTGTTGGCCACAAGATTTTGGTGGGGAAATTGAGTTGACATATAGGTCACGTCAAGTGCCCCAAGGTGTACAGGTCACTTGACGGCACTTTTCGCGCTAAATTTAGCGGCAAATGCACGGACGGGCGGACTGACGGACGGACGGATAAAACTTTGGGATTGGGGGAGTAGCGTTAAAAAGCATTTCGTGCTTTAAAGGGGCACTCAAGTGGTTTTTGAGTTCGTGTTTTGATGATGACAGCTGAATTTAGACCCCCTAAGTATCCCTAAAAACCAAAAAATATTAGCGGCGAGAAGTTTTGGTGGCGCCCTCCTGTGGTTCCTCCTTGTGGCGTCATTACCTTGCAAACAACAAGTTCGATGGTGTTTGTTATTAGCATGGTGGAAGCTTGAAATCATTGCGCTCTCAAAGGAACACTGCCAACACCGTCAAATTTAAGTTCTTTCATTCCTCTTATTTCCGTCGATGATAAATCCCCTTTCCGACGTCATAGTCAGCGTTCGGCCAATCGTAGAAGGCCGACCACAGCGACGCTTTCGGTCGCGCACGGGGCTAATAGTCATACGGTGATTATTTCTTTAATAAAAATGTAATTGAAGGCCGCGAAACCTCGGATCCACCCGAAAACGAAACCACTCTCATTGGTCCTCGCACGCTTATCAAAAGGATCTCGGGCCAATGGCGTTGGACGACGTTCCGTCGCGCAGTGATCCTGAGGTAGCCGCATCGGCCGAACTTTTTTGTCATTCAAGCTTCGATCATGGCGGAGTTCTCTATCGCCCGAGGACCTGACGCCGTTAGAGGTTGAAATTCTTCGGCGGACAGCCGACCTGGGGATGATTTCCTATGACGCCACTTCGACGTGCGATGTGGACGATAGCAGCGCTTCGGAGTCATGTTCGGGTTCCGAGGACGGCGAAACGCAGACCTTTTCGGGCATTCTTCGATTTGCAGTTGGGGCAAGTTGTAACCGAACCAACGTTTGGCATCGCAGCGTTACCTCTGGTACGTGATGTCAAACGATGTCGCCACGTTGCCTTTCGCCTCGGGAGGACGGGGGAAAGGCTGGTTCAGACATGTGCAACGAGCGCGTACCTACGACTGCGTTTGTTGCGACCGGAACGACCGCTCTGCGCCCCGCGTACACACACCTGCAACCACTACATCAAGCGCAGCGGGTCGTCAGCACGGCGACCGCTTCTATACGCGGCCGTCAGCTGTTTCAGCGGCCCCTCTAAAAAGGGGACGCACTGCTACTCAATGCCGTAACCGAATATAGACAGACAGTTGTCTATAGCCTAAAGCTTTATTATTATTTTTTCTTGATAGGCTTGCAGGGTACAGTGGATGAAAAAAAGAAAATAAAAAGATGCAGTACGCCGTCTTGGACGATCACGACTCTATTACACGACATTGCAATAGTACAAATATCGCCACACGCCTTTTCTACGATTATAAAAGACAATGTAATCTTAGCAGCGATATAGCAACGTAGAAATATGATTTCGTGATCAGATAGACGTTGCGAGCGTTCAGGATTGCTAACACTAATCACTTCTCTCCGGTGATGAAAACGCGTGAAAATTCGCATCCTTTATACGGTACGCGCCAGTAATACATTGAACTTGAGCACACGCATGAAATGCGCTAAATAAGAAATCCGGGCGATGTTCGAGGACACAAATGCTTAGAAAGCACCACTGTAGTCGAAGTAAACAAACACGACGGCACGGGCGTTTCTGCTGTCTTGAGAGTGCCGCCACGACATCGCCGCACGACACACGACGAAAATTCACAGTCAAGGATAGCGCTTTTACGCGGAACGATGAGCTTTCATCACGCCGTCCACGTCGACGACCACCACCGAGGCCTGGCCGGCCCGCTACCGACACGACCGGCCCGACCGGCCTGCAACGCGCGCAGATACGTGCGTTTCCGCGCATCCCGGGGGAGCGGGAAATTCACCCCCCGCGGAGGAAGGCAAGGAGAAAACGTAGTCCCTTGTTTGTGAAACGATAATTGCAGTATCGCGTATTCTAAACTAGAAATATTTTACGTCTTTTGAAATTATCATGCACAACATATTTAAATGAACTGAAAATTGTTTCTTTAGCGAAACTTTACAAAGGCCGCCAAAATTTTCAAACATACGATAATTTCATTGGTCCTCGCAAGTACAGAAAAGAGTCCGCACGTATTTTATTCCTGCGTGATTAATAGGCGGTTCTGCCTTCAAAAACTGAAGATACTCATTCACTGACACTTCCTTAACGCCATCGCACCAAAAAAGTAGCTTGTCCAAAAACTGCTTGAGTGCCCCTTTAAAAGATGTCCATGGATGCGTGAAAAATCTAGGCATTATCAACGACACGAAATATTGAAAGGCGGCTACTCCTTCAGAAACAAAAAAAAAAAAAACAGAAAAAAAACACATCCAGAGTAAATAGAGACTAACCGCCGAATTCAGAAACCTCACTCAAACTACACTCACACTTAAGGGCCCCTCCACTTCCTCGAGGAAGGCGCGAGGGCCGGCGCTGGCCAATCGCGACGGCGGGTCCGTCCTCGCGATTGGCCAGCGCCGGCCCTCGCGCCTTCCTCGAGGAAGTGGAGCGGCCCTTAAGTGTGAGTGTAGTTTGAGTGAGGTTTCTGAATTCGGCGGTAAAGGCCTGTTCACACATGCAGCGGAGCGCTACAAGCATAGCGCTGACCTCGCGCTAAGCGCGTGCTGACGGGAGCGTTCACCAGCTTTGTATCGCACTGTCCAAACTGTTGCTCATGGCAGATGATAACTAGCAGACGACACGTGAGTAGCGCTACATCAGCGCTTCGCTGCTTGTGAGAACCGGCCTTCAGAGCTGAAGTAATGTTTCTTTTGTCTCTCAGTAGCGAGGAATGTACTTTCCGCTTCATCTTGTTTCTTTATTTATTTATTTAAATCTGCGGATTTCTTCCGCAGAGGGGTCCTATGTCAGAAAGAAGGCTTGAAGCCTGACAGGGCCTTGAACCCCGCTTGGCATACAACGGACACAATACAAAATAAGTATATTCAAAGCAAAAGTACACACTTACAATATGAAATATCAATATTAAAGTGTAAACTGAAAAAAAAAAATGACTGCACACAAGAAACGCTTCACAATTTGTCATATAATGACAAACGAAACACAATGCTTGTAACACACAAGCAAACATACATAAATTTACAGGGGTGTAAATGGAAGAAAGATATTGAGACTGAAATTCGAGCAAGAAACATCCTACATTATATACTAGACGACGCTATGCGGAGAGGAAGTCGTCTGTTTCTTTTGCAGGAGCTGTGGTGACGTCAGAAAGACACCAAGCTCTGATTGGTTCTGGTTGAAGGATAGTGGGTAGACCCCAAAGCAAGCTTGCTTTGCTATCTATCCTTTTATCAGAGCCAAACAGAGCTCGGCGTTTTTCTGACGTCACCACAGCTCCTGCAAAAGAAGCAGACGAACTTGTACGCACTGTCCTTCCATCAGAGCCAATCAGAGCTCGGCGTCTTTCTGACGTCACCACAGCTCCTGCAAAAGAAGCAGACGAACTTGTACGCACTGTCCTTCCATCAGAGCCAATCAGAGCTCGGCGTTTTTCTGACGTCACCACAGCTCCTGCAAAAGAAGCAGACGAACTTGTACGCACTGTCCTTCCATCAGAGCCAATCAGAGCTCGGCGTCTTTCTGACGTCACCACAGCTCCTGCAAAAGAAGCACATGAACTTGTACGCACTGTCCTTCCATCAGAGCCAATCAGAGCTCGGCGTCTTTCTGACGTCACCACAGCTCCTGCAAAAGAAGCAGACGAACTCGTACGCACTGTCCTTCCATCAGAGCCAATCAGAGCTCGGCGTCTTTCTGACGTCACCACAACCCCCGCAAAAGAAGCAGACGAACTTGCGCTCGGCATAGAAAGGGACACTTCTAACCGTTGCGATACTCGTTTGAATTCGTGCCTGCTTTTCAGCACACAGCATTAAAGCTTATGCCGAAACCCGCTGATTTGATTCTGAGCGGTCTTTTGAACTCCCATAAAGGAACCGTAAAAGGAAAATGCGTTTCAAACAAATTTACCTCCGAATCTAGCAACAGGCTTAGCCATTAAACTTCTTTTTTGTGGTTTCCTTTTTTTTTTCTTTTCTTTTTGTTCGTTTCGGCAAACAAGAACTGGCATCAAGAGTCGACACGCCTAAAAAAAAAAACAAAAAAAAATAAAGAGCGGTTCACCGACGCGTTAAGCAACTCGCACCCACTGATCCGACACGACAGAACGCTTCTGCTTTCCTTTGATCGGAGAACCTTCTCTATTCAATCCGGAGCGACGCGACCGAAGCCAAGAGGCGACAGTCAACTCGACACAGCCCAACGCGCGCTCTCTCCACCAACTCCCTCTTTCTCTTTTACCCACAGTCAACAGGGAAAACAAAAAAAAGTACAAAGATGGAACCGACACTGCCGAGACGGAAGGTAGCAGCGACGATAGAATGGACCTCTCGTCGCATAAAAAACACGCACAAAAAAAAAAAAAAAGAGGAAAGGGGGAGGAAGTCGGAGGAGGGAAGACAGGGCGCAAAATAAAGACGGACACTAAGATGTCCCCAAAGAGCGTCATGGTCGCTGATCCTTCATTCAACGCGATGGGCCTCCCGTGGCATCAAACGGGTCAGATCAGATCTGGAAGTCCTCCTTACAGGACAAGTCATCCACTCGTCGTCGAAGACATCGGACCATCGCCTCCTGCTGCTTCTCTTCCTCCTCCCCTCCCCCCTCGCTCTTTTTCTTTTTGTCTCGTCTTTGCGAGACCGTGCGAGAGCTGTGTTGATGTGAAAGAGAAGAGCAGAGCCGTGTAGGAAATCGTTTCTGTGCGCCCTGGCGTCATGTTTACAAGCGAATGAGCTGTGTGTGTCCGTCGTCTGCTCTTCTAGAAGACTCTCCTGGAACTCCCAGTGCAAACCGTATGCTTAGATGTGGCCGGTTGTATCTCCTGTGTGTGCGTGTGCAAGGGATGGGGGGAGGGATTCTGAATAGAGATGCCGGTCCGAGATTTGGGATGGAGATTATTCCGCACCATCCGTGCTATAGCGCAGACAAGCACCTGCTGCTGCTGTTGTCCTGGTGGTAGACGTCTTCGACGACGCCGGAAATTTGTGCAAGAAGGTTCCGGTGTTGTCTTTTCCAATGAATAAACAACGCTGTCGCCGTCTTTATTTTTTTTTTTTTCTTCTTTTTCCTTGAACAGCTTTTTTTTCTCTGTTTCTTTTGTTATATTGTCGGGCACACTTCGGCTTTAGCTTTTGTAAGGCCTAAAAAGCTCCTCAGGACACGCGGCTAGAGGGAAAGGGAAACGCGATTGGTTATTTTGGCAGCTGAGTTTCGTTATAACAACCCGACCGTAAGTTGATGACACACGAAGATCTCAACAGCTAAAACTACAAAACGAATTTGGAACCACCTCTAAAGACGGTTTCAGTGTACTCTGCTCCCGCTTGCGTCTGTTATAGCATACGTACACGGTGCCGCATTCGCTTACATGCTTCGTTGCGCACAAATTGGATGTTAGCCCCCCCAGAGATCCGGAAACTAAGCTACTCGGTAGTTGTGTTGCGTATTGTCATGGAAAACTCGAACGCAACTACCGCGATCGAAAGAAACCGATCCATTTTTCAAACATGCCACACAACGATTAGCCACGTTCGTCTGCCTCCTCTTCCTCGCAGAGACAAGGCTTCGGGAAAGCATACGTACGCAACTGACCGGTCGAGGAGCCGTATACGTGAGCATATTTCCAGCAGGGCACTAACAATTGAAACTAATAACAGTCATGAATTTCGGTTTGGGGGGGGGGGGGGGGGGGGGGGGTACGAACCATTTCATTTACAGTGACGCGCTTGGTTGAGCTGCTGGAAATGTCACGGTTCAACGGTTTTGCAGACCGTTTCTTCCGAGACCGCTATCTTTATGCAAAAGCGGTCACGGGGGCGTGACGTGAGCGCGGACTACATGCCGTTTCCCAAACAAGCCTCCGGCGGTCCTCTCAAACAAGACACGCACACACACACACACAGTCGCAGTGGTCCAAAACGAGCAGGCAGAAAAAAAAAAAAAAACGCGCTAGGTCCGAGTTTAATTGCTGTAACTTGGCAAAGAGCAAACGCTACGTCCGCCTCGAACCAATCAGAGTGACGGATGCGAAGCACGTGACACCCCCTTACCCAGGTACAGGGGCGAGCGCGTAACACTTGGAGAAGAGGGTAAGGAGGAACTCCCCTCTTACCCCGGGCCCTTTGTTGTGTGCCCCAGACGTCGATTTTGTGCCCCTCGGAGATTGGCTCGTCACTCAAAGTTAGTACAAAAATCCCCTTTCCGCTTTCTTCCGCCCGTGGCATCGACAGTGCTTCGCGCCACATGTGACACAGACTGACTACAGTTACGTGTCACCCTGTGGCACGCTGATTGGCTGACTGGAACCGTACCCTTTGCCAAGTTGCGGTGGCGAGTGGACGCTACGAGCCACCGGAACCAATCCGTGGCTCCGAGCGAGGCACGTGACCGCGTGATTGGCCGGGCCGACGCGCGGAGCACGATGGCGTAGAGTACTGATTGGCTAACGTGACTCGTAAACAAATCTTTGCGGTCCATCGTAATTTGGAAACAGAAACTAAAGGCCGAAGTTAAGACCCACCGGTGGCCCATCCCGTGCCACCTTCCAGCACCACGTGACCGCTGTCTATCCTGCCACAAAGCCTTATCAGGGGAATCACGTGACCCGTTTGAGCCACGGGACTGGTCCAAGGACGGCTCAAAACTTTGGCCGTGAGAGAGAAAAGAAAAAAAAAAAAGAAGAGTATAGACGGTTCTTGAACGGCTGACGTGCCGAGCTAACAAAAACGAGTTCTCAAAAGGGACACTAATGGAAGTCTGGAGAAAAAAAATGCAAATGTACTTTTGTTTAGTCTTTTTATATATATATATATATTTTTTTTTTTTTGACCACTGTTTTTGCGAGTGAGTTGTTCGGCTGATCAGCCGGTCGGATAAGGCGAGCCGAGGAGCATCAAACGACGTTCGGGGCAACTTCAGGTCCTGCGATTCCTGATGACGCTGCCGCTCGCGACGCGCAAAGAAAATTATGGACGCTCTGCGGCACGCCATTGGAAAGTCACTCTCGCGTGCGGCGCGCTCCCTCCCCCCCCCCCCCCCCCCCCCCCCTCCTCAATCCCATTTTGAAAGGCGGCCATGTTTGGTTGGGCTCTCAAGCGCATGTTGTTCCGTACTGGAGACCATGCGGAGCCATTACGTGTGTAAATGTGTGCGGAGTCTCTTCGAGGGTGGTCTCTCTAGGGAAACCACTGGCTCGATGGTGGTCACCCACGGACTGTGGCAAGCCCGCGTGATGGCTGCTTGATTGCTTAATTGCCGGTGCCCTTTTCTTTCTTTTTTTAACACGTGAGATTGTTGGCTGTCGGTCTGCTGCTATTCTTTTTTGTTTCCTAGTCTTCACCTCGTCGTAAAATGTGTTTTAAAGTTTTGATACGAGACAGACAACGAAGGTTTTTTTTTTTTTATATTTATACAATTGGAGTCACGTACGGAAGACGCCATACAACGGCAATAAAGAAGCAATGGAAGCACTGACGAGATTAGAACACCGGGAAGGTCTTTCAGTTGTTCAGCCTCCAGCGCGAGCTTCCAAGCTTGGGTCACTCTTCGGCGTCTTGCGGGCCTCGAGAGTGCACGCGAAGCTAAAGCACGGTGGAAGGCAACGAACCCCAGCTGGAGCCTTTGCTTCATTCTTGCACTCGCTGCTTTGAAGCGTTCTTCCACAAAGCGAGTACTCGCGCTAAAAATGTACGTCTCAAAGCTACAAACACGAACTAGTTCGCACTTTTTTTTTTTCTTTTTCTGCGGTTGTAGATTTTAGAACAAAACACGTGGGCGTTTTTTTTTTTTGTTTTTTTTTCTTCCCTAAAGTGAGAGTGTTTGCGCGAGGAAGAGAGAAGCGAATGAGGGGCTTAAGACGAGCTAGTTGGTATACGTGTCAATGTTTGGCTAATACGTTTGTCATGTGTTTGTCTAATGTTCAAGCTGACTTCCCATTAGCGAGGCGAAACTTTGAAGGTATGAGAGATGAGTGCAAGAATTACAAAAAAAAAAACTTGCCGCTTAAAAACACGGAAAAAAAAATTGAAGTGAAATATTTCTTAAAGTTTTGGAAAGACGTATAACGATTAACGTAACTACGTTACCCGTTACTCGAAATAGAAAACGTGAGTACGTTATCCGTTACAATTTTGAAAATGTAACGAGTACGTTGGTGCGCTACCTAAAATAGTAACGCATAACCTGTAACTCCGTTACATGTAACGCGTTACCGCCAATGCTGCGCTAAACACGTTAATTACAACGACAAAACAAGTTTCAAGCTGTTCAAAAAAAAAAAAAAAAGAGAGCCACGCGGGAAGAGCATTACCCAGAACAGGTGCACTCGTATGCACGTGTGCTTCCCACAACGGTACAACATGATTCCGCCGCCCACACCGCAGAAATGTCAATAAATTCGACGGCGGAGCTACCCCCCAAAAAAAGACAAAAAATAAAAAAAAAGAAATCAGTGGTCTAGTGTGTTATAGTGCATACCCCAGCTCGCAGCACTCGTAGCGAAAGAACACAGGGCTCTGGGGTTCAATCAATCCCGACCCTTGTCCGTTTTGCTGACCCCATGAGCATCGCACCAGCGTGCGGTCGTCTAATCGCTACTACGTGGTATAAACACCTAATCCAGCAGTCGCGCTGCACTGGCAAAAATTTATCATCGACGGCGGAGGCACCCTGCCCCTATACTAGTGCTGACTAATTACTTCTCGCTGTCTGAACATGCATAGGATATTAGAATAGAACCATCGTTATAGAGTATGAGCTGCCCGATGAGAGCGTGAAAAGAGGCAGAATCAATGCTTTTTTCTTTCTTTCTTCAGCCGTTTGATTATCTACAGGCCCCGTTTTTCGCCGCCGCCAAGCGGGAGAAAACACTGGAAGATATTTATCTTGCCTTCGCCTCGCGTGTTCACATTAGCGAACCGGCGCTCAACTCCATACTCAAAGGGAGGGGAGGATGCTATAGCTTTGGAAGTCGACACCGGTGCTGGGGTGACAAACGAACCCTATAGCGGCAGGATGACAAAGCAGCCGCGAAGGACCTGAAGACGCAGCCGAATGCGCGAGGATAGGTCGCGAGCATCATTAATCATGCGCATTGGTTGCTCGAAATATCGACTTCCGTACCGTATATACAAATAAAGCATATGTAAAAAGATATATATGTAGAGAGTAACTTGGCGACTGCATGCATATATGCGCACAATTCGCGGTCTCGCGTAGCTTGGCGAGATTCAGAAGGGCCGCGATATCTATGGCGACAAGGTCAGCAAAGGCTTTGGTTCGCGGATTCGCGTGATGTTATTTGCCTATTCAGTACGTTTCGTTTGAAATAAAATATGACCGCATGCCACGGCTCTTTTTTTTTTAATTTTTTTCGACGGGAAGATGTAATTATTTTTGTTGGCGCTTGAGACTCCTCCCAGAATTTCTGAGAAATAAGGAGTTGAAATGGCGTCAAAAGGACTGTCTTTTAAAGCCGGTTCGAGCATGAAGCGCAGGGTTAAATCAGCGCCATAATTCGCCCAGAATGTATACGCCCATTTATAGTCCGTTGCAACCTAAGAACGAAGGGCGAGGGTAAGACGGGCCGGGGAGGAGGAAGCAGACGGAACGCTGGAGAAGAGAGGGGGAAACTTCCTTCTCTCTTTAGCGTTCCGTCTGCTTCCTCCTCCCCGGCCCGTCTTACCCTCGCCCTTCGTTCTTAGGTTGCAACGGACTATAGAACCGTATTTTCTCCTCTCACTACCGAAGTTTGTTCCTTACGACTTGCAATGACGCCACGTATAGCTCGCCAAACTTCAGTGTCCCCAGAACGAACCCGAGCGTCGCTGCGGTCGCCGCGCCCTGATTGGGTGCAGGTGGAAGGTGACGTCAGGGGAAGGACTCCGCTTTGCGATCTCGCATCCGGCTTTCTTCCCTGCCCTTGTTTCCTGGTTTGCGATCATGCTGACCTACTGTTTAGTGCTGCAATGCAGATTCCGAAAAGAAGCCGGTATCAGGTTTCACCACCGGAAGACATCGAGATTAAAGAGAGCATGGACAATGAACCTAAGGACGGTAAAGACACCGTCAACGTCGGCCGTTGTGTGCCGCAAGCACTTCGAGGAGCGGGACTTTTGTTTACCCGGTGTACGAGACGCTGGGTTAGGCCGATATTGACGTGCTTCCGTACTTTTTCTAAGCGTGTTTGTGACTTTTACCTTTAAAATTAGGATACAAATCCCGAAAGCTATCGGCGGAGGGAATTACGCCGATGAACCTCCCTGTCAATTCACACGGCACAAGGCTATCGTGCGAGGGGTCGGTGAAGTGGCGGCGTAAGTGCTTCAGGTGCTGAAATTCGGTTCTTTGCATGTTCATGAGCTAGGTGAATATTACACCCCGCTTTGCATTCATTTCAAATGGCATTTATGTCGAAGGCCTTTGGGCGGTCGGCAAATTCGTTCGCGACCCCGACTCTGCGTGTGCCACTCCACAAGCGCTGGTTCCCAGATGTTTTAAAGGTCTTGGGTCTAAAAGCCTTTGAAGTGCTCCTGGAACAGGGTTGTTGTACATAGATATAGCTTCTTCGTGAATTAATTATATAGTTCGTACACGTATGCAGGCATATTTTTTTTTTTTTTTTTAGAAGATGCACAATTGCTGGAAATTAGTTTCTACGGTGAAAAACGGCCGAATTGCCCCCAATTGCGTGTATGAGATGTATTGAACTGCCAAAAAATATGCACAGCAATAGTACCGTAATTTGGAGTGCTTATATTTTTTCCTGACATTCTTTTTTTGTTCCAGCCTGCGCATTCGGAAAATAACCATTTAATTTGAATTGTCATTTCCAGGTAAAAGAGACACTGCTGCAGGTTCCCAAAAGCTTCCTCAGCCTCCAAACGTTTTACAGTTGGACTGTCTGATAACAGAGAAAAACAGAAGGAACAGCAAGCATTCGAAAGGCTGTCCAGTGAAGATGCTGCACTAGTAGCAGAAAATGTAGAAGCTGCGAAGGTTGACAGTTTGCGCGAGAAAAGCTTCTGGTATTTTAGCTTCAGGAGAATTTTATTTAGCTAAAACCTAAATTTTAGAACTTGTAAAACGTAAATTGTTGAGAAGGGAATATCACCGGGCTAGGCAACTTCACATACGTTTGTTGTACAATACTAGAGCGATATTATAAACAAGTCTACAGATACCACCAATGGAGCCCATTAAAATACTATCCGAATGCAGCAAAGGCCAAATGCGAGAAATATAAACAGATATAGAAACGTAACTAATTTATGCCTGTGTTTATTCTTTCTTTACTTTGTCCCTGTACTTGGGCTGTCTCACTTGTGATTCTCTCTTCATGGCCCAGACAATATTTAACATGATGCTCGAGCAGCATGCAGCTTTTCTGCAACAGTATACATAACCTGCCTATTCATTCAGACCATCAACAGCATTGATTGTATGAGATGTAAATCTATAGTGATGCTCCTCCAATTGTGGCCATATTTCTTTATTTTCATATACATGCTGCGATTCATGCGTTGCCTGCCCTGTCAACCATGCCTGAAATGTTGGTTGAAGTTTCACCTGCATCTACAAGCCAAACCTCAAAAAAGTCACATATGAAAAATTACACTTCCTACAAAAAACGCGCACAAAAACACAAAAATAATTACATAGAAACGAGCGCGCCGACAGCGAACGTCGTCACAGCCTCCACAGGGCCAGCGGGGCGAGTCAGTGAAAAATTCTGTCCTCGCCGTGACGTCATCCCGGTTCGCCGTAAGGGGGCGCCACGCAAACTTCTCTGGGCTAATAGCGTATTCCCATTCGTCACTTTCTGTCGAATGCAAAAACAAAGAAAAGATACCTCGAAATTGGCAGTTGAGGGCCTTTTGCTCTGACAAGCTATTGTCTCAAACACGGCACCATTTCCAGTCAATTTTCTCTCAACTGTGTTTCACTGCTGTTTGACAACGCTGTCGAAGCTGCTGGTTCGAGCCTGCGTCTTTGACCTAGCGTTTAATTTGAACACGGTCTCGTGCAAATAGCAGGCTAGGTTTTCAGACTTTACGGAGGTCAACTGGGGGGAGTGTAGGAGATGAGAGGGTGCGGTGATGTCAGAACGCTGAGCTCTGCTTAGATGGTTTAGTGGGTAGACGGGGAGGCTGAAGAGGAGCGACTTGACTCTCGCTCCGACCCTCGACTGTGTACCTACCCGGACACCGTCATTCTCCTCCTAGAAGATTAGCCCGTTGCTCAAAACTCCGACAAAAGTTGCTTTCCCCACTCCGTTCACCCCTAAGCTGTTAGTGCTGTGTAAGCTACGTGCTCGTTGGGCCTAGGGAGCCTTCATGTGCGCAGAGAATGAGGTCAGGTGATGAAAGGCGGGAGGCGGCTGATTGGTCCGGCAAGCGCATAACTTCCACCGCACTGTCAGCTCAGGGGGTGAAGGAAATAAATGAGGCCCGGTGTCGTGTGACGTGCGTTCGAGCCGGTTGACGCGCTTTGGGTACCGCAGATGTACCACAGTGAAAAAAAAAAAAAAAGGCAGAGAGCTTTCGAAGGGAAGGAGGGTACGAAATAGACCGCTGTTGTTTTGTTTTTTTTTCGAATTTTCGTACCGAAAATCAGGCTTTAGACTTTCTGCCTTCTCTCTTTCGACCCACTAAACGATATGCTATGAGTAAAATCACAATCTAAATTAATTTATCCCAGCCCAAAATTCGTTTCATGGGCCCTCCCTTTGAGCTCAAAACTGCCAAACTGCTGAAAAAAAAAAAGAGGAGAGAGGAAAAGAACCAACAGCACCAGAAACCTACAAAAACATTACGCGCCACCAAAGGGAGAAATGACCACACAAATGCAAGACATTAAAGACAAAGAAATTTTCTACTCCCCTCTTTTTCCTAAAATACACACGCACACATCACACACACATACGCAGATAGCAGCTACGCACGCACACGCACGCACGTACGGAAACAAAAGCAAACAGAGACATACACACGCAGTCAAACAAACCTCGTGCGCGCATACTACAGTGCACATAAACAAAGGCAGGCAAACACACACAAACACACGACGCACACGCACTCACACAGACAGTCGTGTATAGTCAAACGAAGCGCGTGCACGCGTAATCCAGGTCCCACAAACCGAAGCAGGCATATACACACACAGGCACGCGCACAGTCGGAAGCAACGCGCTTACTATGAGATGAGAGAAGCACACAGAACCACACGAGTGCCAACAAAATCCAAACTAAGAGCACATGCCAAAGTGTTTGCGCACATTAGAATTCGAGTGCCCTGTCAGTGTTTAAATACCGCGCGAATGCTTTGATGATCTTAGCCCTCGCCGAATCCTCTATAGCACCTTCTTTCTCGGTTTTAATGCACTTCTCTTTTTCTCTTATTGTTTTTTTTTTTTCTTTTTCTCGGGGAAACCCGTTTCATATGTGCCGCCACACATCATCGGCGAAATGTGCGTCAAACACGCCAAGTAGCGTGGCCGATTCGTTCCACTGTGTTCATTCCGCCGACCCTACTTCAGTTTTTTTTTTTTTTTTTTTTTTTTCTTAAGAAATTTGCTGTTGAATTTTATGGTTCGGTTGAATGGTGCTGGCCGTCTGTTTCTTTTTAAGCCATATTCCTTCTTTGTATTCTGTCTCAGTTTAGCACGATTCGTTCTATCAGCTGTTACAGGAAGGGTTATGCCTAATAAAACAATTATTCAAAATGGTTTCTTTTCTTTTTTTTACATTTAACGCCCGACATTTTTCCCAAAACCAGACCAAGCAACATTGACGGTTGCTTGAGCAACCGTTCGAGCATCCGAAATTCGGATAACTGCTTCAAATAGTGCACTTCCTTTGGAATGACAAAGCAGAAGATAAGAGCCACAACTATCTAATTCACGTACGCGACAAAACCGAGAAACGCTCACGGGACGAGAGAAGTGCGGACGTGAAATTCAAAGCGAAAGGGTAAAGCACACACACACACACACACACACACACACACACACACATACACACACACACACACACACACACGCGCGCGCGCGCACACGCACACGCACGCACGCGCGCGCACACGCACACGCACGCGCGCGCACACGCACACGCACACGCACACACGAGTTCCGTCTCATGCGTTCTGTCCTTTGATTCTTTCGCTTTGGCCTTTAAAACAGTGCACGAGCGTATCGAAAACGTGCACTGCGAAACAGAATGATACGAGAAAAGTAAAACTCGCGAAAATGTCACCAAAAACCCGCCTGCGGAGCTAAACGAGGCAAAGAGGGGAACGGCACAAATGGGGAAAGGGTGATAAGAAAGAGAGAGAGAGAGAGAGACGCGAAAATAAAGGACGACGTGTTTCATTGGGAGCGGGGATTGACTGGCCGTTCTCTCTTCATCGAAGCTTCTTTCATAAACAGTGCAGCCCCAAAATGTGCCGAAGCGATGACTTGACGAAGACAGAACGCAGTCCCCCTTTCTGGCCCATGCGCGCCTCGCTTCCTTTGGGCCTTTCGGTCAACTCTCCCCTCCCCTCTCCCGCCTTCCCTATCTCTCCCCCCTTCCCTCTTCCCAATCCCTCCTTTCCCCGTTTGATGCGTGAGCAAACGCAATTTTGGCCGCGCTGCAGGTCGCCGTGCGCGGACAGCGGGGAAAACGAAGTGGTTTTCTCGGGAAGGTGCAACATAGTAGCCTTCCACACTCGAGCTCTTGGGGCCGTTATACATATTGCTCTCTCCACGAGGCGAGTAAGAAGATATCGCCCGAAAGAAAAGAATGTTAACTACACAAAGTGTTTTTTTGCGCGAACGCAGACTCGAATCGAATACGGCCCTCGATCGACCTATATACTCAGCCTCATCGTGACTTGGCAAGAGGTGAAAGGCTATGGCCCCGGTGGGCCAATCGGAGTGTCGGAGGTAGACACGTGACTACACTCTATCTCGCTAGTTGGGCACAGTGATGTCAAAGCCGCGGGCGGGAAAGGGGGGAAGGCAGCTGTTGTACGAACTTTGAGTGACTGGCTAATCTCCGAGTGGGACAAAAGCAACGTCTGGGCCACACGAGGGAGGGTAAAAGAGGAGTTCACCGTTTCCTCTCTTCTCCATCTGCTTGGCTTGCGCTGTTGTCACGTGGTTCGCCCCCGTCGCTCTGATTGGCTGGAACGTGGGCCGTAGAGTTTCGTTTTGTGCCAAGCTACGGTGAAGGAAGCATGTACAGTTCCCGAGCTCTTAGAAACGCTCGAGAACAAAAATGTCTGCGCACGTGAAGTGGATTTAAGGTCCATAGCGCGCGCACGCGGAATCGAGTTAGTGCGCCACGCGTGCCGCCGAAATTCAGGCAACACTGGGTGTACAGCAGTTGGCCGCATTGCACTACAAATAATAGCCAAACAAGTAACAGCAACAAAACAAAAACAACAAACGGCGCGCAAAAGCGCATTGCGCGTTTAAAATGTACGGCGGTAAGTCATTCTTTCCGCAACTGCAACTTAAAAAAAAAAAAAAAAAAAAAGTTGGCGATGAAAGCACAGAGGAAGAGAGCGATTTTATTTTGTAGAGATGGTATTAAGGGCCGACTAAATAATGTACGCTCAGAGTATCGGCACTCCGTTCTTTGATTTTATTGCGGGCGCCGCCATTTTGGTGCGTAGCGCAGAGCGGGCGCTATTGAACCTTATTCATCTTTAGCACCATCTATCGGGCGATGACGAGCCTGCAAAAAAAGGCCTATGCTGAGGAGAAGGACAGAGTAGCACCTGAAGTGGCAGTAACCTGTCCTGCTGTGACAATGATGAAGTGAAGCGAACGGAATAAGAGGAAGCAAAAACTGAAGGTCGGTCAAGATGTTTTGGTGGCGCCACTTCGAGGGCGCCCTCCTGTGACGCAGCTTGTAGGATGCGAGCAGACGACGCGCTATGTCAAAGCACGAAGTGGTTATGTTAGTTCGCATCTATGCCGATTAAAAACGGTTTATTTATTAAGAAACGTGTATGACGTTTTTGTGAGTGATCTTTCTAATGAATATCAGCGCCTCAATGTTGCTCTGTAAATTAGAAAAAGAAATGTTCGAAAACAAGCCTGCAGCTTCATATTACAACTTGCGCGGCCTACGTCAAGGCTATTCACAGCTTCTCTGATTCTTGTTTTTTCGGATCTGTGGAGGCTCCTGTAGAAAAACGTTTTACATTCACCAGAGTAAAAGACGTGTTGTTTTGTTAGCTGTGCACGCGCGCACAGTTGTGTTGCAAAGCGCCGCGCACTTGTTTTAGCTACATTGAGCTTGCCGATACCGACGCTTCTATCCAAGTGTGACTTGACAGTTGCTGACAAGCAAAAAAATGCTCGTCAGCAACTGACGCTTAGCTCCTCCCGCATCGAATACGTGGCAATGAAGTTTGTCACATTGCGACTTCTGCTCGAAAGAAAAGCACAAATCTTCATAAATTATAAAATCGTCGGCCATGGCCCGGGAAATTCGGGCGATTGATTAGTTTGTTCTATCCTATTTTTGCTAAGAATTGTTTACAAATTTAAAATCGCTTGCTGAGAAGCGCATCACGCATTATGCGCATTTGGATCCGCAAAAATTAAACATACAAAGGTTAGTAATTCGTAGCATGTGTATTCCTCATTTTTTGGGACGCTCAAGTGTCACCGACTTACTAGATTTAAGACTTAATCGGATTTAGTTGAAGTGATTCCAAAAGCCAGCCACCGCTTCTTCTTGCGTTATAATGAGGAAATGTCGGTTTAAATGTTTACAAAACTAAAAAAAAAAAAGGAATCCACTTGGAACTATAATAAGAGACCAGAACTCACAGAAAACATTGGAACCAAGACTGATACGCGGAGTCACTTTCACTGAAGTGTTTAATTCACACATGACCGGTTCTCAAATTTCGCTTTCCTATTTTTAATTTGATGAAACATTCCTTTTTCAGTTTTATTTTGTCCGAATCATAATGAAAAACTACACCCTACTCGACGTGGTAGATGTTGTAGTGGGATAAAGAGCATGGATATACTATTTAATCATTCAGCTTTTTGTACTCTGGTAGAGAACAGCACATCACCATCCGAGCGCTTCGATACCCCAGCGCCAAAAGTGTTTGTTGGCACGACTTCGCGTTCCACGTGCGGTTTCAAACTTCGGTAAAATGTCCTTCTAAAAATATCACTCCTCCGAATAAACACAACGCGTGAAACATGCTTTGCCACGCGTTACCCAAACAGCACATGAAGCGAGCTGACGAGCCGGGGGATCTAAGATCTGCGCAGTCTGCCCCAGTCTGGCCTACCCGTGACGTCACAAACGATGATGATAATGATTGCTAGAGAAGCTTCCCCTGTAGTTTGCACACGCCGCCAATATCGTTCTCCGCGCTAGTTCTTGCGATGTTGTTCTTCCGGGGATGTGGTGGAGGCGCTATAGGTACTTCGAAATGAATTACAGTAGCAAGCCTGGTAAAGGAAGCTCCGTTGGCCCGTTCAGAATTACCTAAACGACACCAGGAACCTAGTCACCGGGAAAACTGTTTGCGGTTTGCAGCACACAATGTGACAAGAAACGCAAAAAGTAGCCTCGAGAAAGAATCATGAGCCACAGGCTAGGTGGCGCAGGCTACCGCCCGTTACAAAGGCTATAGCCATTAACGTCCATCCATCCGCCCATCCATCTCGGTGTGCTGTGGTCGGTTGGGATGCTGTGGACGCAAGCGGCACAAATCTGTGAAGTGAAAATCACTAGGCTTATTCTGTTTTGATTGGCTCAGCGATTATAGAACACGCACAGAAACATGACGAACAACATGATGGTGCTATTTTAACGCTGTCTGATTGGACCCATCAGCTCGTCGCACAGGTTGCTTCTGGACTGAAAGGCCGACCAACAAGCAGAAAGGAAGAAATTCTCCCTCAATTCCTCCTCTCCATTCGGGAAAGAGGGAGACCCTCTTCCGTTCTGCGGGGAGGAGCTCAGAGACTCGCGCCTGTGGGAAGAGGAGGAGAGAAGAAAGCACGAGGGAATGTAGAGAAGGAAACTGGGAACCGGTTTTCTGCCCGGCAGAATTTCCACTTTTACCTCCCTTCCTCCTCTCCCCCCTTCTACCCTGTCCACCGTTGCCTGTTTCCTCCTCGCCCGTGTTGAGGAGGATCTTCTGCCTTCCAGAATCTCGAGTCTGGTTGTCGAGGTGAAACGAGGTATTCGCGACTCCAATTCACTATAGGTGGCGCCACTCGTTTTCCAAAATGGCGGGTTTAGTGAGGGTCGGAGATGCGTGCCGCTGCTGAGACTGTCTAGTGTGCTGGCTTCACTGAGCGATACAAATTATTTCTGGTAACGCTAGGAAGCTAGGGTGTTATGAGCGCAGGTCACCTTTTATGCTGAAAACAAAAACGGTATTTAGCGTAATATTTAGGCCAGGAGGTACGTTTTAATTCCGGAGCGAAACCGAAACTAACCTTGATTTTGGATTTAATTTCTCGGTATAGGTCCTAATTTCAGATTCTTTCATAACTCAAAGTGTGTCTCACACCGTAATTATTTAGTTAAAGAAGTTGTTCACGGAAACTTTTGTCCCTTTAAAGACAGGGTCTTCCATACACCTTAGAGGTAACATAGATGATATTATTATTTGTTGAAAAAATCAGTGCTGATATTTGTGCGTTCTTTCTGCCTTTTCTCGCTCAGATAATTGTCATATGAAATATTGAACAGCGGGCCTTTCAATGGCTTTTTGGGTATTTGGATGATTAATCTAAATGAATTAAGAAACGCTGTTCTCATTAGAAAAATTCAAAGACGAAATCCGAGTCAGGCAGCTGAAGTGTGCATGTTTTTAAAGGAAACGCGTGACGCATAGGAGCTTATATTTCATCCAATGTTTGACTGTTTGCCTATCTTGATAACGATGACAGTTTTTCATATGCTAAAAAGAAAACAAAATGATACCTTTCAGTAAAGACTAATATGGTTAATGGCGTATTTTTGTGATCGTGGCGCTAATTGGGGGCCTACATTGCCGCGATGCATTAATAATAATATAAATATTAAACGTAAGATATTTTAATACGCAATTTTTCAAGCTCTAAAATAATTAGTTGCTTATGGTCTAATTTCAAACGCTGCGAAAAATTATGACAATCTAAAGTGTGCTAATTATCATCACTGGTGCCAATTGCAGCATTTTCAATTAACAAGTTATAAAATAAACTCTAAAATCAATGACAACATTCTAGCTAATGTGAGAAATTCATGTAAAATTTGATTGATTGAGGGTGCTATCAAAGTAGCGACTTTTGACAATCGACAAAACTTCCAAAGTTCGTGCCAATATCCTTCCAAACCAAATCCTCCCCCCACCAAAAAAAAAAAAAAAAAATAATTATTACTTTTTTAACATTTATTTACTTTCGTATTTGCTCGCCGTCGTTTTGCCAATCTCAGCCTTTCCAGTTCGAAGGAACGCCTACCTGCTTGCGCGTCTGCTCACTGCAGCACGTTTCGTTGGCGTTGGAAGCCAGTGAAACAGTAGTGAGTTTTAGTATTGCATATACGAGCGAACGCAAGCGCTGTGTGTTTGCGTTAGCTTTGCGTGTTCCACATTGCGCGTGTGCGGAGCCCAAAATTGCGGTCTTGGATCGGAGCATAGCAACAATGCGCACGCTGAACTTGGAGCACGCCACCCTAACGCAAACGCACAGCGCCTGCGTTTACTCCATTCCCAATACTAAAACTCTCTAATAAGGTACAATCCCATACCGGCTGCAGCCCCACGTTGGGACAGTGAAGAGTGTTGTTTGCATTCGGAAATGACATTTCGCGAGCCATGATCGCGAGTAGTTCCGCCGTGCCCGCTGAGCACGAGAAACGGGGGACCCTCACTAGAGCGCTTCCCGTTTCCGCCGCGGGAGGGCGAGCGTCGAGCTGGAGACGCGAATAGCAGGGTTCTCAGTTTTGCCGGTTCTGATAAAGATCGACCTCGCAGCAGTATCATCCTTCCACACAATAACAACTGCATGCTGCACGAAAAGAACCAAAAGTTTCCAGTCGTACGCTGAACAAAATCGCATAGTTCGGAGCTAGTCTAGTAGGAGAATGTGATGAGTATATGTGATCAAGGATCGCAAACTTAAATCCAAAGCATCGCAGGGATACCGCACGAGCAGGTATGAGTCGTCGAAACTATATTCCTCTCGACTTCGTGCGCTAGATTTACCAACGCCTTGAATTATAACTTCAGTTGAACTGTAAATGTATCTGTACACGTATAATTTAATGCTGTATTAATTGTGTGCACATTTGATAATTGAAGTTCGTATATCGTATGTTTCATTTCTTCCTCGAGTATAAGTAGCCCGTCCCTTCCTCTAGTCCGCCCTGAAATATGAAAAAAAAAAAAAAAATCCTTCACTTTATTAAATAAAGAGTTAATTGTGATCGTAAACCTTCTCAATAGGCGGCTCTCCAAGCTCCAACCTCCCCCGAAGAAATAAAGAAAAAGAAAACGAAAAAAAATCGTCTAAAAGTGTCGACCAATCTGCTCTGGCGTTCCGCATATTTTGAAGTCGTGGAGACATAAAAATGCCGATATATACTTTCTCCCACTGCCATCCAGTATTAACATAACTCACACAATAAGCGAAGAGAAGATTCCTCTCTCTCTCTCTCTCTCTCTCCCCTTCTCTCTCTCTCTCTCTCTCTCTGTCTTTTTTCCCGAAAGGGAATGTAACGTCACCGAATGCATGTGAGTCGAGCATTCAACCAAATAAAAACCCTTTCTCTCATAGAGTGCGCTTTTATCCGCAGACAAACCCCAGCTCTCCGGGCGAACTGTTCGTGATGACATCCATCGCGGGCAAGTTCGTGGTTTCATCGAAACCGGAAGAAAGTTCTCGTGGCTTTGCCCAATATCATTACAATTCTCTTCCTATGCCTCGCTTTTATTTTTTTCTGTTGCCCAGAAGAATGAGAAAAAAAAAAAAAAAAAAGCGACCAGCATGTGGCGACGAAGCAAAGCTGTCCCGTGGAAAGACAACAGCCTCGAAGACAACTTCTACAAACGTCACTTGTCCTCCGGAGACCTCAAGAAGACTGGTCACCGGTTGTCTGCGTCTGGATGAGACGGCGTGCGGTCGTGGTTCACTACTGCGTGATGCACGTTAAAGAACCGAGGCTTGCAGTGGTACGCTGCACTGGCTAAATTTGTCATCTACAGCGACTTTGACTTAAATACCGCAACTTTCAGCGGTGGTGGTACCGCGGTGTGAGAACCGTGCTCCCTATACCTCCTGGAGGATGGGCTTCAGAATGAGGGTGTTTCCTTACACCGTCCTGACGACGAAGGTGTAAGCTCGTATTTCACAAAAGTAGAATTACGTACGCGTCGCACACCTAACCTCGTACTGCTGTTCTACGACGATCATCCAGATGACAGCCATCTTGGGAGTAACTATGCGCCCCCCCCCCCCCCCCCCCACCTCCCCAATGGGCCGTGGAAGTCGCGAATACTAACTTCATATTAAAACAGTTTTTTTTTGCATTCTGCTTTTTCTATTTTTGGATTTATTATGGAGTTTGTTCACCGGGGTTATTCCCCCCCCCCCCCCCTTATCACCATATGCTGAAACGGCTACACGAGAGAAAAAGAATAATTAAATAAGGGAAGACACGGAGGACAATAACAAAACACTGTGTCTATTCTCCCGCTCTTGGGGTGTCCCAAGAGAAAACCCTAGTCCACTTCCCGCCAGTGTCCCCCAAGTCCCTTTCATCAAAAATCCCGTCGGAATTGCCCCCCCCCCCCCCCTCCCCTTTCAACGCCAGCATCTTTTTTTTTTTTTGTTTTATGTCGCTTTTGTTGTCTTCTTCCGTGTTTGGATGACACGATGACGTTTGTTGACAAGATGCAATGCGTGTTGTGTGCGTACGTGTCCCTGTGTTTGCTTCTGTGTGAGAAAGAGGAGGGGGGGAGAAAGATGCAAGCTTCGGGAAACCTAATCAGCCAACTCGATAAGACGGGATTATCCGCGATCAATAATGACAGTGGCGCCTCCTCCTTTGCTTTGCGTCTGACGCGGGGGGGGGGGGGGGGGGGGGGGGGGGAGGGGGAGGGGGGTGTAATCTACTTATCCGGAATTTACAGACTTGATTCGTCGTTCCTGGGAGCCGCAGGAAAACTTTCTCTCTCTATCACACCCTCTTCTTTCGTTCGTTCGCTCGCTCACTCACTCAGTCACTGGCTACTCGTTAATTCGGTCCCGCACGCAGCCGAGGCCGCTCGTATTTAACCTCTCTGCGGAGTACACAGAGCCGGTCCCTTCTGCACGTCCTTCCCCCACTTCCCGTCCATCCCACTGTCAGCGTTAACGCGAACTTTTTGTCGAACCTAGGTTTCGACTGGTTCAGCAAAGCTTCGAACTTGCGACGAAGCTCGACTTTTGAACAGGGTTGTCCTATTTCTACACACACGCGCACGAAACAAAAGGTCATCTTTTGAGAAAAATAATAATGCACAAACCGTTTTCGTGTGACGGTTACCATGCTCAAATATGACATAGTTGAGCAGGGCGACCAAAACTAAATAATTCAAACGTAACTAAAATTTAAAAAAAGCGTCTCTCCGTTGCCTTTTGAAATAAATGTTTAAAGGGGCAGCCATAAACATTTATTTATTACTACATTATTATTACATTACCCCCGAACTTTTTTGCCGCTTCTTGGGGAGTTGGCGAGCATCACTGTTTTGTGAAGGTGCTCGATGAGCTTGATTTTAGTATGTGCACAATAGTCTTTGAGGTTTGTGTTTTTAACCTTTTATTGTACGTGTTTTTTTGTCACCTAAGCCACAAACAAGCAAGAAAGAGAAGAAAAGTCTCTGCGTGGCCTAGTCAGTAGATGTCAGGCTCGCAACCAAAGGGGTGTGGGTTCGAATCCCGGCTAAAATTTTACAAATGTTTTTCTTAAGGAAAATGAATTCATTTATAAAGTGAAATCATTTGCGACATTTAATTCGTGTTACATGTCCTGTTTTTAATCACTTTCATTCCACGCGTGATGTCACGTTTGAAGTGAACGTTGTGGGTCGTTTGAAATTCCACCGCGAGGTCATGTGGCTGTGACGTCGTCGACCAATTGGGGGTTTCCCGTCACAACGCCACCGACTCCGGCTTTTCTGCGACGCTAGCTCCTAAACGCTGTCGTGTTAAAAGTATAACCAAGAGAAAAGTTACTATTGACACGAACCCCTTGTATTGTGTTCTAGCGCCTTCCAATCGGCTAATAAAGTGATTTGCTATCTAGGCCCAACTCAGCTACGTCAAAATTAAATATGGCGGCCGCCACGAAAAAGTGGTCTATTCAGTATTTTTTTTTTCAGAATATTATTATTTACGTTTACGCAGTATAAAAGCGGATATCTACACTCGCCCCTTTTATATATACAGTATATATACTATATATATTTAGCCTGCTACTTTGGTGTCGGTTCGTTATCGATTTCTGCGCATGCTCACAATGGTCGAGCTTCCGCCGGCCTTTACGTTAAAAGTTCGAAGAGAAGTCAAACCTGGTCTTTGTTCTTTCCACGTCGAGTAGTGGTGGTACCTCAATGTCGGAGTTTTAGTATATCGTTCTGATAACTGCGACAACCATAGCCCATGTCCCGGTAAAGTCTTTGCGCGCCCGCCGTATCGTTATCGGGTATGCTTAGCGGAGGTATCAGTAGGGTGGCTATAATCTCGCAAACGGCAGCGCTGTTTACCGTTTTCAAGGTAAAAAAACGCTAAAGACATTTTAAAATGTTTACACTAAGAGGTGAGCTTTTTCTATAGCGTAGAGGTGCACAGTTCGCTGATCTGAATTTAAATGATTTAAACTGTTCTTTCTATGCGACGAAGTGATACTTTTACAGCTCGGATACTCAGAATGGGCACTTGGATTGTCAGTTCATTCCAGCCTATTACAAGTCTTGGTTTAACTAGTCAATCCAACCCAAACCAGAGTTACGCCGTATTCTTTCTCGACTTTCTCGACACTTCAATTCTCACCAATCCCCAATTTTATATATATATATATATATATATATATATATAGTTTTGAGAGAATTGTTCCGAGTGTAAAAAGTTTACCCCTCTACGCACGCACACAAACACACACACACAAATAAATAAAGGAAGCTTTCCGTCACTGCTCCAGCATCCCGCCACATAAGAAACTCAACGTAAACACAAGATCGACACGGCGTGGTGGATGTGCACAGATGTCCGTATCAAAAGCTCCGCGGCGGCGGAAACGAACAAAACTAAGCGAGAATAATGCAACGAAATTCGATTTCAAAGCAAGACGAATACGAGTGAAACAAGCAAAACAACAAAATGAGAAAAAAAAAAAAAAAAAACAGCGACGGACAAAAATTACAATCCACACCGATTTCACTTGTTCACACCATCAACACAATTTCTGCGCAGTTCTTCTGGAGATCTCACAAAAGCAGAAAATATACCAGAGGCATGCCGCGAGGCGGCTGCGGCGGCGAATAGAAAAAAAAGGAAAAAAGATAAAAAATAGTGCGGCGCGCGCGCACTACTTTTTTGGTTCATCCGCCGCACCCTCTCCTCCGCCTTCACTTTCTTGTTCTCCTCACGGCCCCCCGAACAATACCCCCTCTCCCTCTATTTCAGTCTCGGTTTTATTTGAGCTTCCGAATATAATATCCGGACCGCCGGAGAGCGACATGTCCTGACCGTATCAACGCGTGCCGTCCCACAAATCAATCGCCTCCCGCCCCCCACCCCCCCCCCCCCCCCCCCCCAAACTTATGAATAAATAACAGACCGACAGAACCCTCGAAACAGACAACTATTGTCTATAACTGTAATATATTTTTTTTTATTATTATTGAGTGCGTACGCCTAAAAAGTATCCCGGCGTTTTTTTCATGATTCCCGATTTGCTTGAAAATTTGTTAAACACACCAACGACCATCGCTGAAATAGGATCCCAAATATTAGGCCAAAATATTTGTTTTTTTGCGAAGCTATTGAATTTACAATTTTAGTCCTCACCGTGTTTTTTGAACTGAAAGTCTCTACTGGCAACGACGAAAAAGGGATGGCAGGGCAAGGCATGGGTTCACTTTTTGGACTGTAGATTTTGTTCCCAACTGATTACAAGCGGTTTCATGGTGTCAAATGAAAGCTTTGGAAGCTCGCCCCAGTACCCGAGCACCAGCAAGGAATAAATGCTTGCATAGTTTTTTTTTTAGATTGCTTGGTCGACTGGCAAACCTGCCTTACACTGACGTCCACGGCACTGAAAAGTGCGGGTATATTTGAATGTTTTTGCAACATTTTCATTTTCCGATTTTAGAAGAGCTCTTATTAATTTCGCGATACTAAATAGCATACTGGAAAGGGTAAACGCCGTGGATTCAGGAAATATATAGTTAGCTGGGGTGGCTAAAAAAAAAAAAAAATCGCAGGAGTACACCTTTAAAGGGCCGACAAGCAGCCAAGGAGGAAACTCTCCCTCAATTCCTCCTTTCCATTCCCGAATGAGGGAGACTCTTCTCCCTTGTGCAGGGAGTAGCTCAGAGACCCGCTCCTGTGAGGAGAGGAGGAGCAAATAGTGTGAGAGGGAATGGGAGGAAGAAAACTGGGAACTGATTTTCTGCCCGGCAGAAGTCGATTCTGCAGGACGGGCCTTTAAAGGGAAGCTGAAACACTTCTTTCAAAAAATTTATAGAGGTAGATTTTAGCGTAGTTTTATCTTGTGAATCCGAATATCACATTTGTCTTTCCCCGAAGGTGTAAAGAAAACGCGAAAAAACACGAAAAGCCTCCGACCAGTCGTGACGTCATAAGATGATCTTTCGGCCGCCAAGCCCGTGTCGCTCTAGGGCCGCGCGTGCAATCGCAAACTTGCCAGGAATATAGACCTTTTTCATGGCAAACGCCACCAGGCGGCGCTCCAGTCCTTGACGTCCTAGAGAACTTCCGGTTTTTAAAAGGCATGAATAAAGCCCTCCCGAACACCGCAGCTTAAAATGTCTATGAAATGTTTACCCACCAATTCTCTAGGTGAACACCAAAAGAACGAAGAAGCGCGAGATCTGTTCAACGTTTTCGAGCATTCTTGTGAACCAACTTGTCTCCTCCAAGACGTTGAATCGTACAGCCCAAGGCCCTCGTTAAATCTCCAACTTTGTTGTCCATGCACCGTTTACGCTTTCTATAGCACTCGCGACATAAGCAAGCTCGACAGGCTTGCAAAGACGGAGCGACCGGAAGTCGCTTGGAACTTAAGCAGCGGTTCATGTCTGTAAACAACAAGAGAGACTCGCAATGGCACCAGTCGCGACTTCTTTTTCTGCCCTTTTTAAAAAATTCGAGAGTGTGCGTGCATAGCTATAGCTTTGACAGGCGCTGAAGATGCGCGCGAGAGCGGAGATTTCGAAAACTACTTTTGTGACGTCACGCTCCGGGAAGGAGGGCCTTCGGTGGTACTTTGAAACTGATTTCCTGCAACCTCCATGCACCAAATAAAAAAAAAATCAATATTAAAGCGTGTTTTCTGAAATACAAAATCGCTGCAGCTTCCTTTAAGGCCGCAGAAAACCGCTTCAGCTTCCCTTTAAGGTCGTACGTCGCATAAAAGACGGCGTTCGCTGCAAACGCGATGAGTGAAGCGTCTGCGCTCACACTCCAAAAGATGTCTGCCTCATGCTTGCTTCGAACGTGTCTCCAGACGGTATGACCAGTGTGACCGTCATACATGCCTCGGACAGCGTCTGCACAGAATGTAGTTCGTACGTTATATTGGCAGTGGGACGGCGGCTTTACAGGGAGCTTGACGTGAATTTTGAACTGGGACATACAATTCACGAGCTTTAGGATTTTACAATGTGCATATTGTTTGTTAGAGGATCAGAAGAAAACTAACGCAGGAGGGTAGAGAGCAAAGAGCCTGCTTTTGTGTGCGAAATTTTGAAAAAAAAAAAAAAAAAAAGCTGTTGATTTTTTACCTTCTCTCGTTCGAGAAGCTCCCCTGGTTTTTACTGTGGTGCGTCCTGAGTGCCCACTGAGCACGTCAGCCGAACCCAGCTCAAACGTTACTAGGTTACCTCAGTTGTGGAACTCCCGCGAAGGGAAGTTATTCCCCCCCCCCCCCCCCCCCCCCCCCACGGTCCGCCTTCCGTAAGGTCTTAGCCTCCCGTCGCTTGAAGCGCCATCTAAATTTTCGTTTCAAAACTGCGTGTTCCATAGACTACGGTGAAACGCCATCTAGACGCTGTGCTTCGAAACTTACACGTATTGTCGAACGACGGGAGACGAGCCGGGGGGGGGGCGGGGGGGGGGGGGGGGGATCTTGGAGACAAGCTTACCGGAGAAAAGCTCACCATGGAATAACTCACCGGAGAAAAGCTCAGCGCAAACCCGGCGGATGCGGAGAAAAGCTCACCGGCCATTGAGCGTATGCGGAGAAAAGCTCAACGATTTTTTTTTCTTCTTTTTATATGGAGGCTGTGGGTTCATGCGTAACATATATAAATTTATTATCATTAAAATTCGTCAGCTTTCTAAGAAAGAAAATGACCCTTTTTGTAATATTTAATAAGCTTATTGGGTATATTGCTCCCATATTAATAATTGCGGGCGAGTTTTTTTTTTTTTTGTATATTGCAGCGAAAGCTTAACTGAAAACTTTATGAACTTGAAGAAGAGGAAAAAGTTGCAAATCTTAATAATGTCTGCCTAAAACCTACAAAGCAAAACTGTAAATGCCGAAAATCCGAAAGTGCATATGCACTGTGCAGCAACGTGGTGCCTGAAATTCTCTTTGAACCTTTTGTTAACATTTGAAAACGGTCAGTAGGATATCGTGGTGTCTTTCTTTCACGGGCATGCACGTTTTCTAGCCTTTCGTGCTGGTGTTTCCAGACGTTGCCATTGTGTAATAGTGCCCTTCTACGGCGAACCACCCATGACCTTCAAAACTGCACACTGTCACCCTTGTTACTCGTGACCTATATAAGAACTAGTCTTCTGTAAGGTAGCGAATTGGCCGGGTTGGTAAACGTAATACATAGGGTTCCGGGTTTTCGGTTTCTATTTTTTTCAAAATTCGGCGTACTTTTTTCGGTGTTTATTTTAAAATTCAAATTTCGTTTTTTTTTTCGGCGTATATTTACGCCCACAAAAGTTTATCGGCTTTTTTTCGGTGAATATAAAATCAACACCAACGGACACCGGATCAGAGGATCCTTGTAGCTTTGATATTTGTGATCACTCAAAGGATAACGGCACAGATATATTGAAAAAGAAATTGAGACTTTATTTGGCAAATGTGTGAATCTGTAAAACAAACAAGATAAAAACACAGAAGTACAAACAAGTCATATATGAAGCCTATGCCAAAAAACATGGAACTTCACGTTCTGTATATCAGGATTACGTGATCTCATTATAGTACACACACGCATGTACTTTCCCAGGTTCTCCTCGTTGATCCGCACTCTTTCTTTTCTGTTAATATGACCTTGAGCTTCGAGAATGCCTTCTCAACGCTAACCCTGGACACTGGCAGGCTGAGGAGATGAAGCGCTGCCTGAGCCAAAATCGGCCAATCAACCAAATTGTGACCGCCAAAGGAGACACGGTGCGACGTTTTGAAGTATAACACAACATGCAGAGCTCGCATCAAGTCAGTCTTCCTTACAACGAGTTTGAAAACACGCTTGCACATGGCGAAGTCATGGGGCATTTCAGACTTCACGTTCCGATCGATGATGCGCACATTAAACCAAAACGTCGTGATGGCATCCGTGTATCCCATACATTCGGACACGTTTCGATAGACACTGTCGTTCCACTTTTTCGCCACGGCTCTGCGGTACGACTGGAAGGTTAAAGTGACCTTTTCCGGTTAAAACTGAATTTTAGAAAAGGGATTCGACGTACGTTTATCGGTTTTTATCGGTTTAAATCGAAAATGCCGAACCTAAAAACTGAACTTTTTCGGTTAAAACCGAATTTCCGGAAATGAATTTGGCGTACCTTTATCGGTTTTTATCGGTTTAAACCGAAAACTCCGAACCCTAGAACTTATACATAATGAAAACCGCTCAAACGACGAAGACGGAGTGAAGACAACAAACACGACAGGACGAAGCTATTCTCGCAATTAATGTTTTATCAATTAAAATAACAGAAAGAAAACAGCTTAAAGGAGCTGTGCAACGATATTCAATTGGGATGTTTTTCACTTTACACGAGCTTACTGGCACTAGTGGGACTCAAGGATACTCGCATGCAATGCCACTGGCCAAGAAACTCCTTTGTTGCGGTGTAATTTCAAGGACAAAAGCGATCATTTTCATTCAATCTCTCCCTTGCAAAATTCGATGACGTAACGCGGGGATCGCAGTACACCCGTATGACGATATTTGAATGCGGTTCATAGATTGGACCCGAGCATTGCGTGGGCACTCGATTTAGGCTCGTGATAATTGATAGCTCGAGAAGCATTCGAGTAGTGGCCCGTGTCCAATCGCTGCAACGACGACAATAGCCGAGCCATAACAATGTCTGGAACTCAGCGCGTGTCCTGTGCTTTGCCAACCCCAGCGCGTGGCTATGATCAACATTGGCGGCATATAATCGGCTCCAGATCACGTGGCCGCTTGTTCTGGCTGCGAGTTGAGGGCGTGAACGCTGCTCGTTGTTTTTTAATTTTTTTCTGGGACTTCTAATGCGTCGGGTGAAAAACGAAGGCGTGTTTCATAGGTCATTAACGTCAGGGATCCGTTCTAAGCGGTATTTGCGCAAAGTAAAAAAATTGTTGCATAGCCCCTTTAACCTACACTGATTACAACAAACACCTAATTTTCTATCAGGCACCACACTATCTTCGAAGCTGAAACGGTTCACACGCCGCTATTCTTATTAGCTCGCAAAAAAAAAAACAAAAAAACCTCTCTATCTGACAGAGCTACCGACGGCGCACTCCCATGCTGTAAATTGTTGTCTTTTTTACGGGAGTCCGATGTGCTGATTTTTACTTGCGGCGTCATTAATATACAAAATGGGTGAATACTAATTTCTGAGAAATAAGTAAATATGCCCAATAAACTTCGGGAACCTTACAAAAAAGAGGAGCATTCTAATTGCGTTAAATTGCCACGTGTGACGCACAATCTGCTAAGCTAAGAAGAAAAAAAAAACTGTGAGCTTTTCTCCGCATTCGCTCAAAGGCCGGTGAGCTTTTCACCGCCGCATCTGCCGGTTTTGCCGTGAACCGACAACTTGAAAACTTCGCAAATGAAAATTAAAAAAAAAAGGAAGTGAAAAGCACTATTGTTTGCACCGGGACTCGAGCGATCTGTTAAAACTTTATCGACAAAGAGAAGAGGAACAAGTGGCTGCGAAACAAAACCAGCGGCACGAGCGAATAAGACGAAAGATTCACAACTTCACGAGGAACGACATGCTTCGACCGTTTCGCCTGGCTATGATGTCTAAATTTCCCTCGTAAATATTGCATGTAAAAGTTTGCTGTGGATGCAAACGGCGACCAGAAGTTTTCTTCGCAGTCCTCATTATAGTGTAACTTCTCGCTGCTTTTTTTTTTTTCTTTTTTTTTTTAAGACGAGTAGATGCAGAGAGTCTTTTGTAAGACTAGAATTCGGTGTGTAATGCATATACATGAGGGGCGTGTGAATACATGAGTACCCGCCTTTTGTAAGATAACACATGGCGACTTTCGTTTTTTTTAACTCCAAAATGTTTTTTTTTTTTTTTTTTTTTTTTTTTTATGGGAAGAGCACGTGCCCTAACGTCTTGTTCATTCCACGAAATGATCCAGACGCCATTTTTTCTGCTAACTTTTAGCGCTTTTTTTTAGAAAGCTTATTTACTTTTTTTGTTATTTAAGTAACGAGGCCTGGCGTTCAGTCAAAGCAGTAAGGACATGTGTCCGTTCAACTTTCAACGAGTTCGGAGAATTTCAGTCACGTCGCTTTCAAACAGAAAGAGGCGAACTTTTGATCTTGCCCCTAGCCACACGGCTCGTTAGCGGCGATCCTCCAATCATTCTGTCACTTTTCCAGCTCTTTTTAGTTTTTTTTTTACTTTTGTTTAATCGGGAGTACACAGACACACACATGCACACACACACACACGCACACACTTGCGTGAAGCACACCGACACGAATACGCGTGAAAGCACGCACGCACACACACACACACACACACACACACACACACACACACACACACACACACACATGTGAACGTACATGTGTGCTCTCGCCTTCAGACATGGAACACCCACGTACAGGGACACAGGCACGAGCAAGCACACGCGTACAATTGCTGTCGTGCACGAATAGCAAATAAAGAGATTAGTAGAGCAAAGATGCAGGCGAGCTGGTGACGAATCATAGTAGAAAAACCCAGAGACAAGGAGCTAAAAGGACAATGTGTAATGTTGTAGTGTTGTAGTTGTACTCGTATTGCTGTAGTGTTGATGTATTCACGTGCTCTTTGTCCAGTGTGTTGATTTCTTTTCATTTAATCCTTAACTTTTCTTTATCACGATATTCTACCGAACCGTTGTTTGGGAGCTACTGGTTTGTTTTCGACGATGAGACACCGTCGTTTTTGCGGGTCTAGTGTTGATGTATTTATTCACCGGACGCTTAAAGGGATGGTGAACCGAAATTTGGATTTCAGAAAACAATGCAGGAGCTGTAGGCGGGACGCTACAATCCCTACAACACTACTCGTAAGGCGATATCTCGAAAGACGGCCGTATTTTTGGAAAAAGGGGTCGAGACTGAACGAGGCCGACGAGGCGCGTGACGTCAACATATCTCGTTTCCTCCTCTCTTCGCTTCGCCCCCTCAAGGCGGCGAGGCGGAGAAGACGCGAGGCCGTTCCCTCTCCTTCTCGGAGAAACAAGACGTAAACATATCTGTCAAATGCGCCTCCTTTTCTTGAAGAATAAGGTCATCCGTTCGAGATATCGCTGTATGAGTGATGTTTTGCTGTTTATAGCATCCCGTTGCACGCTTTTGCCGCCATGTTGTGTGGAATGCAGATTTCGGTTCAGCATCCATTCCCTTTAAGACTGCAGTCGTGCGCGTGTCCTTTTGTTTGAGACGTTCAAATGTGGTGCCTTCCGATGACCAGGGGATGTGAAGAGAAGAAGGAAGACCGTTTCAAATTAGATCATGGTTGCGCTGGTTCTGAGACGGTGTTGTACTTGTCCCTTTAGCTCCTTGTCTCTGGGTTTTTCTACTATGACAGGTAGCAAATACGCGACGTGTACACACAGGCGCGCGCGTGCACGAAGTATGGACACGAATATGTATTATGTACACACGAATATCCGTGTGAACACCCGGACACACACTCGCGCGCAGACTAGCGGACATGTGTGTCCGGGTATAATACGCGGAAAACGCGCACACAAACACACAAAAACACTGTTGAAGAAGATGAAAAAAGTAACTATAAATCCCCTCCATCACGGAAAAGAAAAAAGAAAACACGGGTATTTGAACGTCTTTGCGGGCATTCCACAATCATATGCCACAATAGAAGATGTATTCGCACTGCGCAGACGCAGAAACGTCCAACACTGAAGTGGGACGCGACGGACAAAGCCTCCTCCCGGAATGGGCTGTGTGGAGAAATATACTCCGTTGAACCCTAAGCTGACAGTGCGGTGGAAGCTAGCTGCTCGTCTGACCAGCCAATTCCGTTCATATTTTTTGCCTCGTGACCACGCCCCCTTCATGCCCAGACGTGTAGAGAAGGGTCAGGGGACGAAAGAGAGGCCGGTGATTGGTGCGGCTTGCGCGTAGCTTTCGCCACATTGTCAGCTTGCGGGTGAGCGGAATATAAAGAGCCAACTTCAAGGAGAGAGAGAGAGAGAAAAAAAAAAGAACAGAAATAAACAAAAGAAGCGGCGGCTTCCTTTTGTGGCGGAGGCTGCCAGACCCGACCGGACGTAATTCATCAATCCACTCCGAAACAGACTTCTCGTCACGTGCTCTCCTTTTGCCTCGTATGTTTTTTTTTTCCTGTATTTTTTGGTGTACTCTGTTTCTTTAAAAGAGTTATTCGAGTTCTCTTTTAGGCTTCTGCGTGAATATATCATCGTTTATAGCCTATGCCTTCCGCACTCGGCAACCCTTCACAACCTTTGGCTCGTAAGTTGTAACCTCGTTCGTAACGAAAAAAAAAAAAAAAAAAAACAGTTCATTGCAATTTCTTTTTTTCTGTTTTTTTTTTTTAGCCGTTTTTGTAGTTTGGGAATCCTGGCCGGAGCGGTCAGAGTTTGTTCGTCATCAATGGGCTCGATCTGCGGCCGACGGGTTACATTCGTGGGAGAGGGTTGCGAACGGGGAAGCTGTCGTCAATCAAACGTTCTCTCAGATTCGACAGTACAAACGAATATATAAGAACAAACTTAACTAGGAGAGGTTCCAGTGAATGCAACTCCGAATGTAGGTATGAAAGCAAATTTATCCGCGGCGCAACAGGTCGGGCTGCATTGGCCCGAAGTCGAAGCTTCATTATAATGCAATTAAATGCAAAGGGGCAAGCGAGCTGGACAAGATTGACGAAAATAATCCCTGGAGAAGGGGAACAAGAGGGACAAGGGGAAAACACAAACCTCCAAACACGGCTACAGATGACTGGTGCGCGACCGAAAAAATCCGCCTGGTCCGGGTATCGAACCCGGCACCTCTCCATTTCCAGTGGAGCGCTCCACCAACATTGTTGTAAACGACATTGTTGTAAAAATCTTCGTTGTGTTGTTTGTTCGTTTAGACGGCGAGAAGGCTAATCAGCCCATCTCCGCTGTGGATGAGAAAGGTATACCCGGTGCAGTATTAACGCAACGCTGGGTCTTCGACGCGCACCACGCGTAGTAGCGATACGCGACAGCACGCCACCACACGATAGTCATTCAGACGAAAACGGGCAGGGGCGGGGTTTGAGCCCGGGGAACCCGGATTCCGAGCCGCGGTCCGTTAACGCACTCGGCCGCCGATTCCCCCCAGATATCGTAGGACGTAAACAGGAAAGAAATAGGGAAGTGAACGGGGGAAAAGAAACGTTAAAAAAGGGAAGCGAGAAAGGGGAGGGGCGTTAACAGAGACAAGGGGAGGGTTAGGTGAAAACAACTTGTTGTAACTCGTTGTAAAATATCGTTTCTCGGGGAAGAAATGGGGGTTCAGGTGGCGCGGATGGGGAGGAAGGATTTTTATCGCCCATTGCACCCTGCCATGGCGTGTTTCTTCGCGCGACACTGTTCGGCGGACGCACGCCGCCGCTGCTGCCTTTTATTTCCTCGCCACTCTGTAAACTGCCAACGGGGAGAGCGGGCAATGGCCCCCCGCGGCGTAGATTTAGCGTGATTTGTGTACACTGTGCGCACCACGATGTGCAACATGCGGTCCCGGAGCTTTATAAACCGCCGTCATTCCCCCGGTTTCTGTGAAAGCAGTATGCACTCTTTCAAAGGTCTATATCTTTTTACATGTTTTTCTTAATGTCATTTGTCGTTCTTTAGTAATTCACTGTGACTCTTTTTTCTTTTTCTTTTTGGAGTAGTAAATATCGTTTAAAGGGGTGGCGGGTGATGGCTTAGATATTCCAGTTTGGAAATGGACAGCCTGGATTGCAATCCATTTTTAACTAACGTACAAAGTATTTCAATGAAGTCTTTCAAAGATCTCTAAAAACAGGGTAGTTGAGAAAAAAAAAGTTATTTCCGGGGAGAAACTGTTAGCCACGGCGGATATTAACAATTGCAAAAAGACATACCATTTAACTAAATAATTAACTGAAGCTCACTCTTAAACAGTTTTAATTACTGAAAATAACATAACGGTTCCAATGAGAAACTTGCTAAGCAACATCGAAAACCACGAAATAAACTCATTTTTGAAAGATATAAATAAGATACTAGGGCAACATTTTACGGCGTTCTGAGACAAACGCTCAATTTGGGAGCGTTTTTAGGTTTCGGTTTCCTACCGGAACGCATCTTTGCACCAGAAGTCCTGCCCCCCGGTGACCGAGGCACGAACCTATCGCCTCGCCTGCCTCGTAGGATGAAGGGAAGTACGGTGCACGTAATGTTGCGCGCCTCTGCCGCCAGGGGGTAGGAGTGCTGGCTCAAAAATGCGCTCCGATAGCAAACCGAAACCTAAAAACGCGCCCAAATTGAGCGTTTTTTTTTTTTCGGTGCGCCCTTTCCCCCTACCTTATATTGTTTTCTAAAATTATTTGATTTAGTGGTTTTCAGCAATGCTTAGCAAGTTTTTCATTCAAAAACATGTCTTTACTTTCTGTTTCACTAATGAAAAAATCATTTGTAATTTTTAGGTAATGATTTAGCTAAATATTATTGATGAATGAAGAGCCTGTTGTGTTGGTTCAAGAATAAGAGAGAATAAACATTTAGAACAAACACAACACAACCACATCTTTCAACTAGCAACGGACATATTGGTGACGAGATGTATTAGTGACGCCACCTCGCGGGAGCCCTCTAGTGACGGTGTTGGCAGGATGCCAGCAGACGACGCGCTATGTGAAAGCACGGAGTGGCTATGTTAGTTCGCATCCATGCCGATTAAAAACGGTTTATATGTGAAAGAAACGCGTATCTAGTTTTTGTGAGTGATCTTTCTAATGAATATCAGCGCCTCAGTTGCTCTTTACGTTAGAAAAGAAAACATTTAAATGTTCAAAAACAAGCCTGCAGCTTCACATTACAGCTAGCGCCGCCTACGTTAGGGATATTCACAGCTTCTCTGATTCTTGTGTTTTCGGATCTGTGGATGCTGCTGTAGAAGAGCTAGTTTGGAGTGCCCGAACTGTACTTTCTCGTCCACCGTGTTGATGACAGCTCAGGCACTCGACCTCTGCCTGCTAAAGTCAGCGCTATTCAAGAGTCCCCGTGGCCAACGTCACTCACCAAGCTCCGCCAGTTCATTGGTCTCATCAACTTTTACAGACGCTTTATTCCGCACTGTGCCAAGCTGCTTCAACCACCTGACCTTCTCCTTGGCTTTCTTGAACTGAAGCAGCTGAGAAAGCCTTTTGTGAAGAAAAGCGAGCGTTCGCCGAGACCACTGTATAGTATATATTGAATACTCTACTGTATAGTATAGAATAGTGTAGTATAGAATCGTAGGGTATAGAATTCAATACTGTATGTGGTTCTCAACCATTGATGTTTAGAGGACCCTTTGTGAATCGGCGGAGATGATGAAGGACCCAGTTCGTGGTGGGGGGAACAAAAAGCTATCGGTTAATTATGCTAATGATTTAAAAAATGGGTATAACTAAGGGCTGTGTGAAGCAGAATTCTCTCATTGACATACACTCCAGAAAACTAACCCGAAAACTGGAACGTTTCTTCTCAATCTGTCAAAAAACAACTTTAATTTCCGGGCTTGACTGATGAGGCAGGCCTACGCGGATCCTTGGAATGCCTTCGCGGACCCCCATTTCAGAACCACGGCTGTATAGTATAGAATAAATTGGCGGAGACTATTGTACTGTAGGGATTGAAACGGTCAAGGGAGGGGATTGAGCGAAGAATCCCTGGCTTCTGCGGCTCAAGCTGTCGTTCCACGCACGCTCCAAGCTGTTTCGTCAGAACTCACTCATTGTAGTGGATCATTAGACGAGAGACGAACGGGAGAGCAGCAAAATCTTGTTTTGTTTAAAGGCCGACGATCAGTTTGCGCTTTCCACTTTTCCCCCGCTTCTCATCTCCCCCCTTCTACCCTGTTCACCATTGCCTGTTTCCTCTTCCCCCATGGTGAGGAGGATCTTCTGCCTTGCAGAATCTCGAGTCTGGTCGTCGGCCTTTAAGTCGATAGTTTGGTCTTTGAAACCGCCTATCTGATCAAAAATACTCGTCTAGACTTTAACAGAAATGTCCTAGCTTCCCGATGGCCTAACAATCGTAAAATGCTCTAATTACAAAGGACGAAGGTTGAAATTGTGAATGGTGTCGAAGGCTGCATCGAGCGCAACAAACGTCGCCCTGTAAAGCTGCAGAGTCGCGTTTCGAGATGACGGCTTAAAGGGACCCTGACAGGGTATGTATATATGCTCGCTAAGGTTTTTATTAGTACATGACATAAAAAAGCCCAACTACCAAGAACGCAATTTGAGGCTCGAAATTTGTTTTCTTTCCACCCGAAAACCGTCGATCGAGAACGGGCCGGTTTGAGTCGCGCTCACTCTCTTCTCTGTGGTCACGGGCCGTTTTCTATGGTTTAGGCACAACCACCAAATATAATCAAAGTCGCGGGGTCATCGAAGGCACACACTCGATATGATATTTTTTGTGGCTTCTAGAAAAACTGCAAATACGTTAATTGAAAAAAAAAAAGAAGAAAGTTGCACAGCCACGTGACTTCCGGTAACACTCTCCTCCTCTATATGTCTTCTTCCTCCACAGTCCAGTTTCTGTTTGGAGCAGTTGCGTTTCTTTCTTTCCTTTCTTTTTCTTAAAAAAAAATATACGTGACATTGTAGCAAAATATTGAATATTCTGACACCATAATGGGTCGCCTGACAAAAAAAAAAAAGAATTTTGGGGTGTCAGTGTGTCTTTAAACATGGCTAATACATTGCACAAAAGACAGCCACACTGGATGAGGCGTGTTTATTCCTCGTGTGACAATGTCACATTGGTCGGACAAAAGCCGCACGCAGATAACTTCCAAGCACATAAATGTATGAACCAAACATGCCTCGAACAATCTTGAGGCGTATACGAGGATAATTTTTGTCATCGCGCCTCCAGCGAACGCCGTTGTCTTTCGTACGATGATACGAGCAGTGAGTGTGATTGGGCTCTCTAATCACGAAGAACAAAGACTGAGATTCTAGACGCTGCCGAATACGCATCGAGCGCAACAAACGTTGCCCCGACCCTCTCCTAAAGCCACACCCTCTCGTTTCGAGGAGACGTCGGCTTTAATGCGGTCGTCGCGGTGCGCGTGTAATTCGTCGCCCAACATGGCGTTGCCACCCTCGCACGCGTGTATAGGTACATACACGCGCCGGCGGACTAACGAGCCGAGTGTTTGTCGAATTTTAATTGGAACGGGCGTCCGGAACCGTAACGGGCACGCAATCGGATTCGTCCATTCTTCGCGGTTCCCTTTTTGTAGCCTCCTACGACCACCACAAACACTCGTAACGAGACCCCTCTTCCTCTCTCTCTATCTCTTCGTCTCCCCCCACCCTCTCTCCGTGTCCGGAAATTATTCAATTGCGTCCGTGAGTGAGAGAGTGAAAAAGAGAGGCACGGAGCTTCGTGTCGTCGTGTACGACACGCTTAAAAGTGGCGTGCCGGTCACCCCGCCGAGGCTAATGGACGCCGTATTACGTAGGGTGACACCGACACGTACGCTGTTTGCAAACAAGCCCGGGGCGACGATGTCCGCACCAGGTGCGGTCACTGCGCGTGCGCGGACACCAGATGCGCATCGGAGGAAGCTTCCGCGCATGCGCAGTGCCGACAGCAGCGCCACCACGGCGGTGTTACGTCAGAGTCGCTCGTTGGTTTGTACTTGCAGCGATTAATCACCCGGGTGAAAAAGCGTATACCTGCGAAACTCGGTGGCGGACAGTACGTGCTGCGAATGAGCTGGGCACATGCTCCGTGTGTTTGTGCGTGTGACGTCACGTGTCTTCACGGTGTCACATGACGGCTTGACGTCACGTGACGCCTTGACGTCAGAGGTGTTATAGACCAAATGTGGCTATGATGTTTGTATAACCTTGACCTGCGTGTCGGTCGAGTGTAGCGCTGGAGCGTGACGCGTCGCTTTTCTCATAAAAATTCACCCCTATATCAAATATGTTTAGCAGTCGTCACAGGGCCCCTCTGTCCTCTACACTGCTCCCCTTCACCCCGGCTAATAGACGCAGTATACGTAAATAAATACGGAGGAATGCAGGCTGTACCACGTGGGGAAAAACGCAGCGAACGCAAAAAAATGAACGGAAGAATACGGGTAGAGATATGCATCGTCATTGTGATTATCTGCGTCTGTTTGAGGCCGCAAAGGGAGGCGACTCCATGGAACTAAAGCGGGCGCGCTGGTCCGGCAAAATGGCGGACGAAAGCAGGTCGGTTTCATCATTCATCAAGCGAAGCACCATAGGCGTCTTGCGTTGCACCGTTGAAAATTGGGCGAGTTGGTTATGCATAGTTACGAAGAGGGAAACAGCGCCAAAAGTACGAAGGACAAAGAACGAGGAACACACACCGCTCGGTCTGTGTGTTCCTCGTTCTTTGTCCTTCGTACTTTTGGCGCTGTTTCCCTCTTCTTGCGTTGCAGCGTAGAATTCGTGTTACATATAAAAGCAAAGTGCGTTTTGGGCAGTAAAAACCTTCTTCTGTACTCCGTTTCATAATCAGCGTACCAATTGGCGACGTGCGCGACCGAAAGCGTCGCTGTGGTCGGCGTTCCACGATTGGCCGAACGCTGACTATGACGTCAGAAAAGGATTTATCATCGACGGAAATAGGAGGAATGAAAGAACTTTAGTTTTGACGGTGTTGGCAGTGTTCCTTTGAGAGCGCAATGATTTCGAGCTTCCACCATGCTATTTACAAACACCATCGAACTTGTTGTTTGCAAGGTAATGACGTCACAAGGGGGAACCATAAGAAGGCTGACGCGAGCGCGTGGCTTTGTCTATGTTTTCGTTTTCCCGAGAACGCGTGCAAATGATGTACGAGATTAAACACCATGCTCGCGCCAGCAGCTTTGACAGCGTTGTACAGTATGAAACAGGGTCAGTGCGACAGAAGCATAAGTAGTACTGAGAACGATGTTTCCGTTGTTGTTGTTGTTGCTGCTGCTGCCATTGTTGTTGTTGCTATTGTTGTTGCTATTGTTGTTGTTGCTGCTGTTGCTGTTGTTGTTGTTGTTTCTTTCTGCAGCTCGATTCGTGCATTTCGCCGAAACTAGATTTATAGTGTATTTTTGGAGTACTAACTTGGCGAGTTTGAAGGTATTGAACATCACCATGCCTCTTCAAAGGGTGACAAGCTATTAGAGAGTTGTAGTAGATCCTTCTGATAACCGTACCCGATAACGATGCGATGTATGCGCAAAGGCGTCGGCGGAGTATCGGGTATCGTTATCGGAGTCAGCGGAACGATCGACTATAACTCCACAATTGACCAATCTCACCAGGCAGTTTGACTACGCCACCGCTGCCACAATGCATCGAGGGAACTTTAGTCTTTCTGCACGTGCGACAACCTCGCTGGAGCTCTGCGCGTGAGGAGCACGAGACAGCACGAGCCCTCTCGTGTACTGGCGTTTGCCTCCTATGAACTAAATTTATGGGGGCGTCACGCATGCGCCGAACGCTCGGTGAGATCGGTTTATTGGAAGACACATAAACTGTATACCGTCCTGCCAAAGGTCGTCAAAATGTAGATGAGGGTTCCCGAAGACTTTGTCCGATGCGCCTCGAACGACGTCTTCGGGTTTACGTTCGAGGAAAACAATGAATGATCATCGACTTATGTCTGCAGCCAGTGCTGGTTGCACGACCAAAGTGTCCGGATCTGCAAAGGAGAAACAATTAACGCGTCTCAGCCAGAGTCTGCAGGACTGTCTTTTTATACGATAGATGAGAAGAGTGTGACATTCAGCACTTTATGTCCACACTTGGGTCCTCGATGGAGTTCGGAAGTGCGTTGCAATAGTAAATAGAAATACGGTATTATGTTAGGTAAAACTGCAATCGATTTGATCTATGAAGTCGCGAGAGTTAAAAAAAAAAAAAAAATACCGCGTAGATTGACGAAGCAAAGAACGCTTCTAAGGGAACCGTTCTTTTGAAACAATAAAGCGGCTTCCCAAAACAAAGCCCAAAAGCCGAGCCAAAGATGTAACGAGTGATGCATACAGTATTATAATCGGGCATGGATTGGAATATTAAATAAAAATGCCAAAAAGCAGCCCAAATTCTTTAAACCTCCCACACGTAATGAAATTTGTAAAAAGAAAATGTACGATTGGTTGTACCTCTTTTTTTTTTTTTCTTGTTGTTTGTCGGCCGTGGATTGAAGCGAAAATCATTACTTCCGCCCGTTTATCCATTCTTTTCAGTTCGCGAGATCTCGCGAACTCTGGTTTTGCTGCGATATTTATATATATTTTTTTTATTTATTTATTTTTTTTTTTTTCAATCGTCACTCTTCCCTGCTTGTGGCTTTTGCGGGCTGCACTCATTTTCGTGTAAGCTGTATTATATTGTATCCTTATTTTTCCTCTCTTTTTATCTTCTTTTTTTTTTTTGCTTTTTGACGGATCGATTAAAATTTGTTATACAGATAGAACCCCTTTGTTTCGAAGTATTTGTTTTAAAGTTAGTTCATACCAACTCCGCAGTTTTGTTTTTGTTTTATTTTTTTACTCAAACGGGACGGGGAAGGTATTTTATTCATTTATTTTTACATATGTAATTATTTATATATTTTGAAATGTGCGTGCAAGCGTGAACTGAAAAATCGCTACTGATTCCCGCAGTTTTGTTGTTCATTCTTTTTATAAAAATCATTTTTTGACGGCGCATCTGTAACGGCTTTCCGCTTGATTTAACTATTATCGAATAAAATAAGCATAATTACTTAAACACGAAAACTCAATGAATATACACATTTATGTGGCTTTCACCAAATAAATGGGGCGGTAAGCAAATTTGTTCGCGATCAAATACTGAAAAGAACTAGAGCGATTTATCGTCGCTCTTTGTTTAAATTAAACCGATAGCAAAGGCAGACGCTCGAAAATAGTCGTGGCATGGTAGGATTTCATATATACAACGGGCTATATATATATATATATCACAAAACTATTAGTAGGGTTGTGAAATTAATTGACTAACCTAAACGTTATACGATTAATGTATTTAGTCGCCGATTAATTTTTTAGCCGATTTAATTAGTCCGTCGAAAATAGATCCTTATATGGTGGTTGTTGTGGGCCTTATCTTTGTGAGGCCTATGTGTACTCTTTGTAATCTTGAGGAAGAATGAGTAAAATCTAATTAATTTTGAATTAATATTTTTTTCTTAATTAGCCGATGAAAAATTGACAAAAAGGAGACTTTGGCTACCACTTTAGCGGTTCCGGCTACTCTTTTGCATTTGAGAATAGCTGGTGCTCATTGCGTAGAGAGTTCACAGTTGTCATCGAAGGCAAGCAACGTACAGAACACCCTCCAAAGTATAAATTGACAGTTTACATAAAAGTACAACAGTGTTACGTTATTTTCATACATTAACTTATTTTATCGTGTCTGTATAGCTTAACAACCCGAACTCAAAGGATATAAATACATTTGCCCGAAAGCTGCATTAAAGTTAAAGCGTAGTTTTTGCTGTAAAATAAAGTTTTGCCAACTCTTTGTTGTTGCTGTTGTTTATGCTGCAAGTGATTTTGGTAAGTGGGAACACACTGCACTGTTGTTATTTTTTTTAATCTTTCTATACGGCCCACAAAGTCTTACAAAAAATAAATTTTTGTGGGTCAATAACGCAGTCCTTAGCCCTATCAATTACTTAAATTGTTAATTTAAGTAATTGATAGTAAGTAATATTACTTAAATTAATTGCTAAGTAATATTTATGTAATATAATGTAATATATTACATTATTTTTAAGTAATATTACTTAAATTATTTGATAAGTAATATTACTTAAATTAAATTAAGATCACATGTTTCACCGTTGTACACTGCGTGTGAATTGTCAAGTCGAAGGGAAGTAAATCGCCTAAAATTTCTACATCACATTATACATAACAAAACATGTTTAAAGTTTGGCACATGTCTTCAGTTTAACTTGAGCCGTGACAGAAGCATGAGAAACTAATTCGAGAGTTTCGTTGCCGGGAAGATGTTTTAAAATACTCTTTTCTTCCGCGTACTGTTTGTGAGTGGAACGAGTTGCCCCGCAGTGGGATGAACATTGTCACCTTCGCTTCATTCTCTAGTGCCATTGATGAAGTTTTCTTTATTCGAACAAAAAACTGTACGGACTAAGCTGCTTAAGCATTTTACTGTATGTTTACAACTACTTATTTGTTTTGCTGACCTTTTTTTTTTTTTTCTTTCGTCCACTGATGCCTTGGCCCTTTAAAGTTGGCTGGCAGTATCTTGAAAATAAATAAATAAATAATAAATAGCACTTAGTAGCCGGCTACCTGCCGTAAGTAATGAGGTGAATACATTTCTCTCTGCCATTTCCTCCACTTTCGCTGTCAGCCCGTGACATTCGAATGTACACCAAAATAATAAACGAATAAAACGAAAGGGCTGTATTTTAGCGACGAAGATACTAAAGGAGTGAAGAAACGATTTGTTTCCTCATCTCTAGTACGAATCCAAGCAACTGTGTTGCAAACTTTATAGTGTTAAGTTTAAATTTCGAACTAGTTCATCGATTATACTTTACCCTGTTGCACGTTAAAGGCCGACGACCAGGCTCGAGATTCTGCAAGGCAGAAGATCCTCTCCACCATGGGGGAGGAGGAAACAGGCAACGGTGGACAGGTCAGAAAGAACCCTTTCCACTTCGGCAGAAAGAACGCTGAAGTGGAGGAGAGAGAGGAGGAGAGTGGATCCCGCCCCCTCCCTAGCGTTCGCTCTCCTATAGGGCGGAATAAGTGGAGGACTTTGCGAGATGAGCTTGTCCTGTTTTTCTGAGAGGCCGACGATCAGTCAGAAAGGAGGAAACTGTCCCTCGATTTCTTCTTCCCGCTCGAGAAAGAGGGAGACCTTCATACTTTTCTGGGGGGAGTAGCTCAGATACCCGCTCCTGTGGGGAGAGCAGGGAACAAGAGGGCGAGACAGAATGGAAAAAATAGGAAACTGGCCTCTGGTTTTCTGTCCGGCAGATGACGATTCTGTAGGTCGACCTTCAACGTGCAACAAAATATAAAGCTTTTTTTTTCTTCTTTTTTCTCGTTTTAATTTTCGATGAACTTGGTAAGCAAACAAGAGTGAGTCAAAATGTCTAATTATGCCCCATTTAGATACGCCCGGTAGCTACTTCTCAACATGATCACGACAGATATTAGGCAATTGACATCAGGTGGAGCAAGTTGTTGGTTGCCCTCCTCAAAGAAGGGTACCACCTGGGTTCCAACGTCTCAGTCATTCCATCGCGCTTTCAACAAGGCTGTCAGTAGCTCCACGGTCGTTACTCTCTGACCCCATCGTCCTGGACGTCTGTTTGACCTCCCTGAAGCTTCATGCAGTTTACTGTTTACGCTAAACCCCTGCGGCGACCGACGGTCTTGTTTTAAATACAGTGAGGAAATGGATGGTCACCTGCAGGTGACCATCTTCCATGAGGAGCTCATCCGAAAGCTTATGCAACGTCACGATAACTTCCCAAGTCTACGCGGTCATTATTTGGCGCGTGAGCTGCAATATGTATCTGCATTTCGAGTATACTTTTCGGAACTTCTTTTTTTTTTTTTTCATTTCCAGCTCATCTAAGCTTTTAGAAAAAAGATTTTGTATCAACCTTTACATTAGAATGACTACTCGATGAATTACTCGATTAATGATCACCGAAGTAATCGGGCAAAACTTCCTAATCCGTTCACTCCCCTACTATTTGATAAGTGTTAGAGACGAGCGTATGCCAAGAGCGTGCTACAGTAAGTGAAATCTTAATAAGTTCCAGTCTTCGTGTCGATTCCTGGGCATTTTATTCTTGTTCCGCAGTCAAAGAGTTATCAGTTCTGGCCCGTTTAACACTGCTAACGATTGTACCCACGGGCACGACGACGACGACGAGCCACCACAATCCCGAGATACAGTTTGAGCAATCGGAAAAGTAATGGTTTCTTTTCAAAATAAGAGCCATCTCTACTTCGGGTGTCGAGTGATCAACAAGCCTAATAATTCAAGATTAGATTTCTTTCGTGTAACGTCTGCGAAAATAATCAAAAGCTCTGCATCCTTGAAACGACATCCTACAAGGAGTATGGATGCACCTATAGACCCACTAAATGAGCAGAGTTTAGAGTAACGGTACCCTGTCCCCCCGACATTGTTGCGGGGGCCGCCAGTTTGGTGCTTGTGCAGAGCAGACGCAACTTCCGATCGACATGATTCAAAAGTGCGACTTCCTCAGCGTTAGATTCGGTGTCAGGAAGCTCACGTAATTATTCTGTGCTCTGTCGCGAACCGTTTAAACATATGCGGAGGGCGGAAAAGCGTATCCTGTGATTTCAGATAAAGCTTCAGATAACTGACAATCATGTTTTTAAGCCACAATATGGGCGAGTGTCGCTACTCTGAGGCGTAGCTTATTTAGCGGCACTAGATGCACCGAATGTTGTCCTTCAACGCATTCATTGAACACGAGGCCCAGCCGAATGCCGACACACCGCTCGTATCCAATTTGTGTCTGCGCTCGATCTTACCGTGATGACATCAAAATTCAAGAGGAGAACGGGCTTCGATTATTCTCCCCCTTACCTGGACGTTACGCGACGCGAAGACCGACCAACGGGTGGAGGTGGGGCGTTCTATTTTTACGGAGGTTGTACTTACTTCCCACCTATCAACCCTGTAAACCCACTGCACCATCTGACAGAGACTTCCGACAACTCTATTTTGAACCTGTCAAGTGTATGCCCCACCTTTTCCTCCTCTTTTAATTTCCCCGATTTGTTACGGGTTTCCACAACGTTGAACGTTGACGCCCGGAAGAAAAAGGATCGCCGCGTTTATTTTCCTGTTGAGCCCTGGAAAAGCCGATCACCGCAACTTATAGGAAAGGAACTCGATCGTAAAATGACGAGGCCTGAAAAAAAGAAACCCTTTCACCAACAATCATAATGCCTGGAACGCGTCTCCAGCTGTTCTGCGTTTGCTGCGTTCGGAAAATGGTGACGTCACAGAAGTCTCAGGCCGTCGCATGCGGCCGCGATCCTGATGGCGTTCCAGCGGCGGTGGTGACTGTGGCGAATGCCTGTTACGCGGCAGGTCGTTCTCGCGAGCTTGACGGCAGACTTGTTTGTGCTCGTTACTTGAAAAATGTCATGGATCACAATTACAAATTACCGAGCCTCAAATGTAATGGATTACCGTTACAAATTACTTTCGCTGAAAAGTAACGGATTACTTTATCGTTACTTTACAAATTACTTTATCGTTACTTTTTCCGTACACTTATCCAGAAAACAGTAGAAACAGTTTTGACAGTTTTCAGAAATGTTCCGCAACCTTACTTTTCATTTTTCATACGCCCGTATTATGGTAGTCCTTGTAAAAATATAATATTGTATTTAAGAGAAAGAGTGTAGGTGCACTCCGTTCACTTGTAAGCAGACAAGGCACCGAAATCTACAACCACACCCGCCATCCCGCTAGCTTACGACCTCCGGAAAAGATTCCTGGAATTGTGCAGACAAAGCTAGCGGTGCGCATGCTCCGTAGCAGCGTCCACGTCCGCTACGAGATTCGGAGCTAAAGAAGGGATCTACGACAGCTCCCTTTTGATTCGGGTATTTCGCCTGTTATTCACAAGAAAAGAAAAAGCTGGTTCTATGGTTACAATGTATAGCCAATGCAGAATGCAGGTGCCCCAGCTTACCTTGATGTGTTTCCATAGATTAGAATTTGTTGTTCTTGCTGATGACAATGTTGTTGTTTTTTGTATTTTTGACAAGACAAGTGTGCACTGAAACTCTAGGTTTCCGTTCTCCTTAATGCCCTGAATTTTGCACATCCCATTAAGAGATGGCCATGGAGACGACGGACACTCCATGACCGAAAACTCGACCAGTCAGAAAAAAAGTGGCGCTTACGGGTTTTCGATCGTTGATCGGTTCTCACTTTCATGCCAATATTGGTGGAGGCCAGGCGAGAGGAGGGCATAGAGAGCGAGAGAAGCGGTGGCCATCGGTCTCACAAAACATTAGAGGACTACACCACTTTTACGTTCTTTCTCTCTCTCTCTCTCTCTGTCATCACTCCTTAGATCACCTAACCCTCCCCCCCCTTCCCCCCTTCCCCCCTCCCCCCCTCCCCCCTGTAAAGTGAGGAGTGGACTCGACCACCATGGCCGGACAAATAAACCAAAAGAAATATCGTCCGTACCCTCGAAGACGATACTCTTAGCCTCGCGCCGGGCGCTTTTTAGCTGTGCCTCAAAGCGTGCTAGAATACAGTAGCGCACATCAAAAACAAAGAGAATTCGACACCCTCGCGAGAGGCTACATCGTCTGTTACGCGAGTTGTGAATCCGCGAATCGAGGGGGTACGGACCCGCGTTTGATGTCTGTACAGGTGGCGGGAGACGTCGAAGAAGTTGGAAAGGTTGAAACGGTGTAAAAGACAAAAAAAAATAAACACAAAGAGCTTTCCCGTGCCCGGGAGAAGAAAAAAAAAACACGCGGGAAGGCGACGGAGAGCCTACTCGGCGTTGTCATGCTTTGAGGGCTTTTTCTAGTCGTTCTAGTGACCGGTCATACAAACAATCCCCGTGTTTCCTTTTCGACTATTCTCCCCTTCCTGATGTTTTCTATTTTGTTGAACTTGCCCTGTTTACGCTGCTGAATGTTCTGCTCGTATTGCTCCAGTTACTGTATTATGCTCATATTTGTAAAAAGTAACGAGTAATTTTAAGTAATCCGTTACCAATATTTTGTGACGAAATTATATTACAAATTACTTCTAAAAAAAAGTAACGCAGCCATTAAAAAATTACTTTAAAAAGTAACGGATTACTTCTCAAGTCTGCTTGACGGTCGCACGTTAAACCTTCGGCAGCGGGGAGTTGGGACGCGCCGCGACGACAGCGGCACCTATATACCGACAATTAAGTTTGCGCTGCGCACAGTTGTACGGGACGGCGTTCCGATCTTAGAAATGGAACCCGTTCCAATCTTAGAAATGTAGCGGGAACGCGTTCCTTAGAAATGTAACGGGCCGGGTCGTGTCGCAGCGCCAGTGTTGTGTAGACGTTCCTCCAAAACGGGAACGAAAGCTCTTTTTTCCTTCGTTCTCCATAGTGAATTTTAGAATTGCGTATATACGAGCGAACGCAAGCAGTGTGCGTTTGCGTTAGCCTTGCATATTCCACACTGTGCGGGCGCGGAGCCGGAACTGCGGTCTAAGATTGGCGCATGCCGACGATTGCGTTTGCGTTTGCTCCTATAGGAGCGCTTGCGTTTGCTCCTATACGCAATATGCTAAAACACTGTTTTTGACGAGTTGCCGTTACTATATAGTCCGTTGCAACTCAAGAAGATAGGGCGAGGGAAAGGAAGGTCGGGGAGGAGGAGGAAGACGGAATGTCAAAGAGAGAAGGAGGTTTCCCCCTCTCCAGTGTTTTGTCTGCTTCCTCCTCCCTGGCCTTCCTTTCCCTCGCCCTACCTTCTTGAGTTTCAACGGAAGGGACGTTCCCGTTAAATTTCCACTGGTCGTTTTGGAGCACGCCGGGATCAGTAGACCACATCCGAGGTGGAGCACGCAATCCGAACGGAGCCGCTCCGGCTCCGGATCGCCCGTGGAACATAACCACTCCGGGGATCGCGGATGCCTTCCCGTCATTCGAATTCCCGGGAATCCCGTTACCGCGGTCCCGGATCTCGGAGCACATGTTTTCGGAATCGCGGCGCGGTGCCCGGCGAGAAAGGAAGTCACGTGTGCGCGCTGAGGGCTGGCCAGGCTGGCTTCCGGTCGAATCCACCAAGATCGGCGGAGCGACTTTTCTCGGATCCGGCTCGAGATCCGGAGTGGGAGCGAATCCAAAGCGACGAGTGGAACACGTCCGTCTCGATCCCGATCGTCCAGTGAAATAGGCACGCTCCAGAAAAGTCGGTCCCGGCGCGCTCCAACGACCAGTGGAATTCGCCACAAGATTTGAAAGTGCCGTTACTTTAAGGTAACGTTTTGCGCATTTTAAGGAAATATTGTCCTGGACAGCCCGTAGATAAAACGAAGCGAGCGAGTGAAAATAATCACATCAAACGTAACAAAACTCGCCATGATCAGATTTTTTTTCCAGTTCTTTGTTGTCCATTATCTCTGGGACTTTTTTCCAACCCTTAAATTCGAAAATTAAAATAGGGGATAAAAAAAAATCGGAACACCTTAAATCTCTACTAAATGCAAGTAAAAGTCCAAGTAAATAAAAAAAGGGAACGCCGTTCTTCCTGCCGTTCCCTCCAAAACGTAACGAGTTCCCTTTCCCGTTCCAAACGACGCAGAATGGAACGGCGGCGTTCCTGCTAAAAGGGACGAGGGTTAGGAACGTGGTTCCTTGGAACGCCCGCTCCGGAAGATTACGAGATGGAATGTCCAACCGAGACGGAATGTCCAACGAGCCTGAATGTCCAACGAGACGGAAGATCCAATAATGGATATTCAGGCACGTTGGACATTCAGGCACGTTGGACATTCCGTCTCGGTGGACCTTCCGTCTCGTTGGACATTCAGGCTCGTTGGACATTCCGTCTCGGTTGGATCTTTCGTCTCGATGGACATTCAGGCTCGTTGTACATTCCGTCTCGATTGGATCTTTCGTCTCGTTGGACATTCCGTCTCGCCTGTGACGTGCTAGAATAATTTGTCTCATTAAATATTCAGACTTGCGTTGAAATTTAATCCGCGTTCCTGCAGGCATTGACGCATTTTGGTCATACTAAAACGCCGTGCCACTGAAGCCGACGTTGACGGACCGGCAGAAAAACATTGATCAGACACAAATAGTCTAATTTCATCTATAGGAAAGCATGATGCTTAGTTAGCTAAGTGCCGATGCGCAGCTATGTACCCATCGGTTAGAGGTGTCGATCGTACGACGCCAAACACTCATTTGATATTGACAGTTCAAATGCTTCGAATGTTTCGATGACATATAGGTCAACCAATTTGAAATATGTAATAGGGATGCGGTGTCCGGGTGTTCTAGTGCATCGCAACTGGGGGACGTCTATGAAAGCCGCACTTGAGATCCCAGGAATTTCTAGTTCAGTCCTCATCCCGGCCCGTTTCGATCTATAGATGAGCTACGTACGCAGACCCGCATTGTAAGCACATGACCGCCCGCCAGCGCCACAGACTAGGCTCAAAGCCAATATTTAAATTTTTGAAAGGAGCTTTGGGAGCTGCTAGTACGAGGCATCAGCAGTTTGCACAAGCGTAATTTTCCACTAATAAAAAAAATATAGATTTTTTTTTAAATAAATTCTACACCTAACGCGCTTATATATGCACGGATTGGTTGGGGGCGGGACTCGACAATACATGAGTAAATGCAGAACAATTCTGTGAATTTGACAAATTTTTATTTTTGCTCGTTTACCTTTAGATAAGGTAACTACTCGCTGTACACTGCAGTTGTCAGTAGTTTACGTACGCATGCATTCCCTGCCAGTCGGTTTCCACGTCACAGACTAGACCGATAATACTGATATCACACAGTACGCTTTTTTTGCATGTGACATGCAGAGTGGTTTTTTGAGGCCCATGTAATTTAACTGGCTTCTGGAAGCACTCAGAAGCTCGCGATCCTGCCGAGGTAGTTGATGACGTCTTGGTACGTGGGAGCTTGACTGCTGCTAAAGGACGCGAAGACATCCATCTCGGCGTGCAGCAGAATGTTAAAACCCGGATGCACCAATAGTCTGCATTCTGTGTGAATATAACAAGAAAACGTTCCACGTCGCTTTTTATTATTTTAGGGGAAGCGTATTGCACCGCGAATCCGGAAAATTCGTCGAAATTTTATATTGGTCTCTGGACAATTGGAAGAAGGACAATTCGTCGAATAGGGCAATTCGCCCTAGGCCAATTCGCAGAATAAAAAATGGGGCGAAAGTGCCCGTTGGTAACTGTCGAAAGCAGTTGATTAGGGTAGCGTGTGTTGATAGCCGGCAACAGTGGGGGTCAACAATGAGACCCTCTTTTTAAAAAGAAAGGATGACAAATGCAGCTCTCAGAATTTCCCAGAGTCCGATAGTGAATAGTACCCGGGTCTTTCACAATTATAAAAGTAGGGTTCTACGTGAATGTTCACTCGCAATTAACCTTCGTTTTGAAAAAAAAAAAAAAATATATCTACAATTTAGTGTAATTACACATACTACACCAACTTGACCTAACAATAATACTGAAAATCTAACCAGGTGTTTTTCTCCCATGCGGGGTACATCATCTTTGCGCGACCAGGGACACCAACAAGGAAAATACAGCAACCCGTACAACACGGAAAAAAGACTGTGGTTGGGGATAGGCACGATTGACGATTCTAAAAACTCTGGTGGACCCCATATTTGTTTCCGCGCCAGAGTTACAACCTTCTAAAAACCAAACGCGTGCCCGACTGTCAATGGTCAACGAGTTCGGTGTTTGATCTTATAGCATGTGTGACCATCCCCACGTCATTTTTTAATTATAACAATTATCTTTATATTTAGATATATAAAACGAACAATAAATGTATTGTATTTCTCGGGGTTTTATAAAGTCTACAAAATACACGAGCATAAATTTTATTTTATTTTGGGAACTTAACAGAGGCAACGCCAGCGAGACAAACTCAGTGGCACACCAAAATAGCCATGCATCGAGAAGCCCGGTATTGAAAACAGATCGGTACCGAAACGACCACGTACCGAAACGACCGCACACCGAGATCTCCGCACCGAAACGTCCGGTTTCCCATTTCATCGAACGCATTTTCACCCCCGTAACTAGCAGTAATCTATACTATTCGAAAAAAAGGAATAGTTTCCAAATTTTATGCAAGGTTCATTCCACATCCGTTGGATATTCAGACTCGTTGGACATTCAGGCTCGTTGGACATTCCGTCTCGGTTGGATCTTCCGTCTCGTTGGACATTCAGGCACGTTGGACATTCCGTCTCGATTGGACCTTTCGTCTCGTTGGACATTCAGACACGATGGACATTCCGTCTCGATTGGATCTTGCGTCTCGTTGTACATTCCGTCTCGCCTGTCACGTGACCGATTGGACATTCAGGCTCGTTGGACATTTAGTCTCGTTGGACATTCAGGCCATAAGCGGCTCCGAAACAACATCGGTAGGTCCGATACTCCGAATGATAACGAAATCAACTCTGACAGACACGATCACAAAAACAAAAACAGAAAAAAGGGCGGTGCAAAAAGGAGCATAAAAAAGAAGGGCGTCAAACACATGTCAGGTCCTCCAACACGCGTACATACAGAAGGGAGGGAGGCGGCGCTCGTCGGGAGCGGAGGAGGCAATACAAATGGCACCCTTGTGAACAACGCCACGATGTCCTTCAGCTGTCTCGAGGAGCGGGTAAAGAGCCGCATCCGCTCAAAACAAACCGCGCTATTTCTCGCCGCTCCGCGGCACTTTTCGCCGTGTCGTCGACGTTCCATTCACCTCGAGTTTTATTTTATTGGCTGCTCATCAGCCCCTCTCACCTCGACCTCCTCAGGACCCCCAAGGCCTCTTAAAACGGTGTACAGGTAGGACGATGCACTATGCTGCAGCTCCATTGTCGAAGCAGGGGCAAAATGTGAATGACAGGAGCTACGCAGAATGAGCGTCACATGAATGGATGAAGGAACGAATGACAGAACCTTATAAACTAGGTGGTAGCTCGTGCCACCTAGCAAAGAAGTTAGTGGATGTCGCCGCCCGGTGGGTTTTTGTCGCAATCATACAGTGAGGACCGCAACCTGTACAATGGTTACAGGCAAGCTGAAACGTGGTATGTGAGTGCGTGATCAGCGCTGATCCGCAAGTCTGCCAAAGGGACAGTTGCGCGGATGCTGCATGTGTATATGAGGCTTGTCGGTGTTGGTTGTTTCTGTCTGTCGCTCTAGTAGGACTCGGGTATTACGGGCAAAGCGAGATAAATAAGGATATCTGAAGAGCACTGGCGACGTATGCGTACAAAAGCGTCGATTGGCCAGCCGATTGGTCAGGCACGTATTATGACGTCTTTGGCTGGATTCATTTCGCTTTCATGAACGGAAATAAAAGCAAAGCCAAACTGACAGCTTTAAGGTTGTTGGTTTAAGTATGCGATGACTTGGAGCTTCCATCGTGCTTTCTTACGCGCATCCGAGAACTTGTGTAGTTCGCAACCGGTGGTAAGTAGCCAGGATTACAACTCGTGACGTCACGGCGATGCAAATCTCGATCGTGAGAGTTGTCACGGACAGAAACCATAAAAGGGCGTCACCGAAACATCTCGGCGCTAATATAGGCACTGGCAGGATGGCAGGGGGCGTCTCTCGTTTGTATTTCCAGCCACCATCGCACTCTTGTTGCTCTCTGTCGTGCTCTCGGTGCGCGAGCACTCCACAGAGGCTCACGAGACGTCCGAGGCGTTGTCAAAGATATAGGAAGCTCGCGCTGGAGTGACACAGACGTCTTCTTCTGGCGTTCTAGTCCTGTCAACGACTAGAGCGGATCCCGAAGCACACGGCCCGGTTGCTGCGAAGATCACATTCTGTCAGGAGCGAACTCTCTCTCTCTTTCTCTGTTTGGCACCGCGAATCATCGAACGCGCCAACGCGTGCCAAAGGCGCACCCGCTCCGGAAGCCTTCTTTCTTTGCAAGGTTTACTGGTCTCGAGTGCCGCAGCGGATGGCGTGGCACTCTTGTGTGAAGCCCTGTTCACTCGAAACCGTGTCAGCGCAGCAGACAATTATGCTGCAGTCCCACCGCTCGTACATTATACTACAGTCGAACCCGTTTATATCGAACTCGTAAAAAAAACAAAAAAACAACGCCTTCCAGTTTGATATAGCGGGTAATTCGATATAAAAGTTTTAATGAATTTGACGACAAACAAGCACGCCACATTTAGAAAAGTTATTCACTCTCACATGATGACATGATCATCATATCATCACTACACCTGCGCAGACATGATGGCATACGATCATCTGCGGAAACTGCACGAGCAGGTTAAAAGCATGTTTGCCTCATGTGCGCTTCGAACATGTCTCAGAGAGTGTCTCCAGACCGTATGATATGCATTAGCAGCAGACATGTACGTAACGCGTTACTGGTGACGAGTTACTCCTCCCTATAGTTACATTTTCGGTAACGAGTAACCTATTTAGTTACTTTTCTAGAAAAGGGAACGAGTAACGTACTTAGTTACTTTTAAATTCCAAGTAGCGAGTAACGGTTTTTCGTTACTTTTGAGGAGTAACGTGTACAACAGCCCGTTTAGAGAAATGCTGAACTAAACATTTCAGAGTTCGTTATAAGTTGCGCACGTTCTTTCCACCACGAGCCAGCAGCCGCCGCTGTGCGCGAACACACGCAACGAAATTGACGTCATAGTGTGGGCTCCGGGGAAAACGAGAATAGAGACAATCTTTTTATTTCCACAGTGGGGTCTGGTGTAAAATGTAAGCGATAAATTGGTCTAACAAGCACGTAGATTTTACTTGTGAGATGAAAAGCCTGTCTTTATTCACCTTTGGCCCGAGGCCCATACATTTTACTCTCATTTTACTCTCGCGAATGGAGGTTTTTGACGTCATTTTTGTTGCGTGTGCTCGCGCACACCGGCGGCTGCTGGCTCGTGGAAAGAACGTGCTCCACTTATTATGGACACTAAATTGTTTGGTTCAGTATCATCCCTACAATCTCGTTTTCATGTCAATCTGAGAATGCGTCTGCCGCGACAAAGGAAGACGGGCAACCCGAAAAAACACACTAAGCACTCTGACAGTATAGCGACGTTTACCGCTGAAAACGTCGGTCTAACTTAACAGCTGGGAATGTCCTTCACTCAGCGAACACAATAGGGTGCATTTGTTGAACTTTTTAGAATCGTGTACAGAACGAATGTAAACCCGGAGGTTGCCAACAAGAACCCATTGTCAACTTCGAACATTAGAAGCAGAAATAATAAAAGAGAGAGGGGAATCCCATATTCACCAGAACTTCCTCAAGCACAACACTGACGTCCCTTCGAGCGCGTCAGTAGAACGACTCTTCAGTGTCGCCGGAGGCGTATTCTCAAAAGAGGCGGGAAAACACAGCTGATGAAAACTTCGAGGGGCAGCGACTGCTTATAGTCAATTCCCAAGACGGACCGAATCACAATTTTCGTCCGAGGACTGGTGTACCACGTGACCGGCACGTCAGCGGTTCCTGCGATCCGCGCCTCGTCCGCGGACGCGCGACTGATAAAGTCGTGCGCCTGTTTACTCGCGGAATTCAGGTAGGAGATTGACTTGAAAAGCGTTTAGTCTGGCAACAGTACAGTGTTTCCTTGTTGTTGTTGTTTTTCGGATGATTCAAACAAACATGGCGCATCGTTATGTTCTGTGCGTTCGCTGGTTCGTTTTGTCGCGAGATTCTTGGTTTCACGCTTGAAAAAAAAAACTGCAGAAACTTTGTCCGGCTGACGCCGGGACCCTATGAGAAGCTTCCGTCGAAACTCGTCTATCACGCCGCGATAATTCTTGCACGTCCAATCGGGCTTTCACCGAGCGAGACCTTTCTTGTGGCTGTGGTGTGCTTGAGTGTAGTGTGCGAGCGCGGAGTGCGTGAAGGCGTCTCCAAACACCCCTCCGCGAGCCGAGAACTTCGTCGCTTCTACGCACGGTGCTTCTACGCAAGAAGCCTTAAAGGGGCGGTGCAACGATATTCAATTGCAATGTTTTTTTACTTTACACGAGCTTACTGGCACTAGTGGGACTCAAGGATACTCGCACGCAACGCCATTGGCCAAGAAACTCCTTTTGTTGCGGTGTAATTTCAGAGACAAAAGCGATCATCTTCATTCAATCTCTCTTTTGCAAAATTTGATGACGTAGAGTGGGGATCGCAGTACACCCATATGACGATATTTGAATGCTGTTCATAGATTGGACCCGAGCATTGCGTGGGCACTCGATTTGGGCTCGTGATAATTACTAGCTCGAGAAGAATTCGGGTAGTGGCCAGTGTCCAATCGCTGCAACGACGACAATAGCCGAGCCATTACAATGTCTGGAACTCAGCGCGTGTCCTGTGCTTTGCCAACCCCAGCGCGTGGCTATGATCAACATTGGTGGCATATAATCGGCTCCAGATCACGTGGCCGCTTGTTCTGGCTGCGAGTTGAGGGGGTGAACGCTGCTCGTTTTTCTTTAATTTTTTACTGGGACTTCTATTGCGTGGGGTGAAAAACGAACGCGTGTTTCATAAGTCATTAACGTCAGGGATCCGTTCTAAGCGGTATTTTCGCAAAGTACAAACATTGTTGCATCGCCCCTTTAAAACGAGCAGGACCATGCCTGGCACTGTCATGCCTCGGGTTAGTAAAGCTAGCGGCGCTTCGCGCTAAAGCTATCACGTGGCTATCACGTTTTTTTCTTTTTTTTTTTTATTTGCACGGAACGGCGGCGTGAGATTCTTTATCGCGGTAGCAAACTTTAATTTCTCTCTTATACCCCTGTTACACGGGCACACTTAACCGCGGTTAACTCAGCTTAACTGCTGTTACGCGGCACCACAGATATATATATATATATATATAACCCCACTATACTCTCGGACAGCCATTTCAGAAGAAGTGAAGAGCGCGCGTGCACTGCATTGGTGGGTGCTCAAGGTGCTCGAGCGCACGTTCGCCCATAGTTTTGACTGCATAGCCGCCGAATGTTGTCCGCAAGTATTGTGCGCTAACGGTTGCTTAGCGTAACTGCAGTTAAATGTGTCCGTGTAACAGGGGTATTAGACAACGGTGCCACTTTGCGATGTTTTAGTTACGCCGCACTGTGGGGTGGCGAGCAGGTTCGGACGTGCCGTCACGTGATCAATCCGTCCGCGAATCAGTCCGTTGTGTGAATTTACCGTTAAGTGCAATGACAACTGAAAAGAGAACGATAAACCATGAAACAAAAGCAGTTCTGGGTCGTCAAAGTAACGAAAAAAGTAACTAGTTACCTTTGATGTACAGAACTTTTGAGAATGGGGAACGAGTAACGTATTTAGTTACCTTTTTGAGCGAGTAACGAGTAAAGTATGTAGTTATGTTTTTGGGGCAACGTGTACATGTCTGATTAGCAGTGCAAGCGCGGCTTCAGTGAAAGCACCGTCTTGCACGTTTCCCCGGTAAGAGGGCAAGAAAAATCTCAAGAGTTGCATCAAAGTAGGCACGAAGGAAATAGAGAACAAGAAAGAGACGGCGACGGAAGGGAGGGGGGTAAAGCTGTCACCGTTCGAACAAGCAACGGCTCTTCGAGAGCCATCGCGGTTACGGGTGCCAAGGACACTCGAGGTCGCTCACACTCGCAGCCGGCGGCAGCCCGGTCCCAGGGACGTTCGGCGCACCGAAAACCTGCGTCAGAGACCGACGGCGGCGCCGTTGGGTCCGGCGCAGGGACGCCCACACGTCGAAGTGACGCAAGCAAACGACAAAAACAAGGCATCACGCTTTCTACGCCTTCTTGAAGAGCAAGCAGCCCCTTCGGTCGCTCCAAGGGTCGCACTTAGAGGCTCCCCGTTGAGACCGCCACAATGAATAACGGCGCTCGGTCGCGTCACCATTGTTGCGAGCTTGTCCTTTACTCATCCGTGACGAAGGGCGCGCGTCACCTTCCGTTACGAGAAGGAGGTACGCGCACGCGCGCTTGGAAACAATTTTCGAAACAGGAGCGAGCAAATCGTGTCTGCGAGGGGCAGTCTCTTTTACTGGCCTTCCAGGAGACGCCCTCGAAGCAGACATGTACAAGTTACTCAAAATAAGTAATTAAGTTAAGTTACTGAGTATCGACCTAAAAAGTAATTTAAGTAGTATAGAAATTACTCAAATGGAAAGTAATTGAGAAAATTACTAACTGCCGTAAACAAGTAGCGAATTACTTTTGAAATTACTTTTGAAATTACTTTATATGTTTAATGGTAAAAATAAAGTACATAGATTTTGATCCGTTAGTGAAATTGCGCTGGCCAAATATGAATCGGCTTGTTTTTTCACAGAAATGCTTTAATAGCTGGTTCTGCTTCTGCGTGCCTAATTGTTTTGTACTTTCTTGTTTGTTTGGTCAATGATGTACTACCACGATCAATATGAGTGCGAACACCGCTCCGCGTGTCACGCGGTACTATCAGTGCCCCCTGTCGACTTCTCTTTGAAGTACTTGTGCACCTTGGTTTCGAGACGTATCGTCTCTAGCGATCGCCGCACCACTCTGCACTTCCGGGTCGTCTGTTAGCGAAAAACCGACGGCAAAACCGCGAAACTGCTTCACCAATGACGAAGAGCATTTTTCGCTAGCAATGCGCGCCCACAAAAATATTTGTATAAATATTTTTAGGGTCATCCTTTTGATTAGGAAGTTTTAGTAGATTATTCCCCTGAGAAATGCGTTCGAGCTGCAAAGTAGTGGTCTCGTTACCGCACGATGACCCGCAGCGACACTGAACTTTATGCTGTGTCATGTTGCTTTTACAGTGCTAAGGAGCGAAGGGTATCATTTAGAAGAATGGATATTTGAGCGAGTTGCTGGGAATTCATCATAGAAAACAGCGCGAAAAAAACGACGAGGACATCCTGTCTGTTTCTCAACGTCATCGTCGTTCCTTTCGCGCTGTTTTTTTTGATGATGAAAGGTATAACCCACGCTCGCACTGCGCTAACTTCTTGCCTGTGCGAATTGATGGTACTTTGCTATCGGAAAACTCACGCGAAGTAAATAATAGTCAGCTTTAGTTGATTTTGAATATTGTGCAAAAAAGACGGGACAAAAAGGGCGAAGCAGCACACAGGACAAGCGCTTCTTCGTCTTTTTTGTCCCGCCTTTTTTGCGATATTTTAATATGAATGTCAATTACCAACTTGGCCAGCAGACCAAGCTTTTGCCAAGCTTAGTTGATTGTTTTGAAACCTCCGATAACAATATAATGCATGCTTAAGGTCGTCGGTGAAGTATCGGGTATTGTTATTGAAGTCAGGGGAATATTCTACTAAAGCTTCCCAATCAAAAAGAGGAACCTAAAGATGTTTATGCAAGTTATTTTTGCTGGCGCACATTGCTAGCGAAAAATGCTCGTCATTGGTGAACAGTTTCGCGGTTTTGCCGACCGTTTTTCGCAGCAGACGACCCGGAAGTGTAGAGTGGTGCGGCCATCGCTAGAGACGAAATGTCTCGAAACCAAGGTGCACGCGTACTTCAAAGAGCAGTCGACAGGGGACACAGATAGTACCGCGGGCCACGCGGAGCGGTGTTCGCACTCATATTGATCGTGATAGTACTGCGTGCAGGCACGTAGCCAGGATTTTGGTTCGGGGGGGGGGGGGGGGGGGGGGCGCCCATGACAAAATGCCGTATGAGGAGGAGGGGGGAGAGGAGGCCCCAGCAAAATGGAAAATTTCGGGGGGGGCGGGGAGGGGGGCCGGGCCCCATGGGCCTCCCCCCTGGATACGTGCCTGACTGCGTGCGAATGTGTCATTTCAACTGTGAGGTTTAGCACTGCCTGAACTTGATATTTTAGACAGTGTTGGCTTGGTTACAGTGTTACGTAAAGTACATATAAAAAGTACTTGAAGTAAAGTACAAAGTAAATGAGAGGTTATGTACTTCAAGTAAAGTAGTAAGTACACCGGATGCAATGTACTTGAAGTAACGTACTATAAATACAATATATTTCAAGGTAAAGTACAAATACTTTTAACACGGTCTTTCATGATGCCCTTTCAGTTCCTATACAGTATTTTTTTAACTGTTATGCATTGCTCCAGGGGGTAATCGGAGTTGCATAAATGTTTTTACAGAAATGACAGCGAATATTGTATAAAGTCTCCGCAGGGTAGTTGTTTTACTCTCGCTGACGAGCTATTTGACAGAATCAGCTTATAAGGCACTTCATTGTGTCGGTATCTATTTATTTATTTATTTATTTATTCAAAATACCTCAAAGGCCCGGTGGGCATTACATGAGGGGGGGTTATTTTCCAACAAAGGCATATAGCACAACGCAAAAACATTGAAACAAAAGAATAACTGAAATTAGAACATATTGGTGTGCGACAAATGACGACAATAAGCACAGGACAATAACTAAACGTAGTTAAATCAGTCATGGGAAACACTTTGGGACAAAATAACATAATACAATGCTAATAATACCGGAGCACCGAAGAATGTCAGCTTGCATACTAGCCTGGGATGAGAAAGAAGTTCGTAAGTGCGCTGCGAAACATTTTTACATCAGATATGGTGACAATGTCGTCGGGAAGACCGTTCCAGTGTTTGATGGCTTGAGGAAGTGCTGAGTTATTAAATGCTAACGTTGAACCAAAAAGGCGTTTAAAGCTTTTGCTGTTATTTTGACGATGTGACACTCTATTCGGTGGTTCTAAAAGTGATGAGCTGGAAAGACCGGGGTTATAATGCAACCGATGAAGAAAGCAAAGAAGTGCGATTAGACGACGAGTCTCGAGGGGATGAATAGAGTTATTTTGCTTAAGAAGGGAGACGCTGGCAAATCGGGAATAAGATGATGATATGAATCGGGCGGCACGGTTTTGGACAGATTCTAACTGGTTAATTAAGTACTTCTGATGAGGATTCCAGATAGGTGAAGCGTATTCTAGTTTTGGGCGTACGTAGGTATTATAGGCTAGATGGCGTAGATGCGCGGGTGCGGATTTTAGGTTTCGCATTAGGTACCCTAGAGTACGTGACGATTCAGCAGTTGTAATGTTAATGTGGGTGACCCAAGACAGATTCGAGGTCAGATGCACGCCGAGGTACTTGTAAGATGAGACAGCAGGTAGAGAAGCGTTATTTAGGGCATAACAGAAAGATGAGACTGAGCGTTTCCTAGTGAATGAAACCAGATTACATTTATTTACGTTTAGTTGCATTTCCCACTTTACACACCAGTCGAGGACCTTGTTAATATCACTTTGTAGGATGTCATGGTCAGTGTGGTTGTTAATTTTTCTATACAACACACAATCGTCAGCGAAAAGCCGGATTGTAGATGACACGGTGTTTGGAAGATCGTTGATGTAAATCAGAAAAAGAAGGGGCCCAAGGACTGTGCCCTGTGGGACACCAGAGGTTACATCGGTAGTCGTAGAGTGAAAGTTGCCAACCACAGTAAATTGCTGTCTAAGGGTTAAAAAGTTACGTAACCAAGAGAGCGTGAGGGAATCCAGGTTTAGAGCAGAAAGTTTGGATATTAGGCGACAGTGGGGTACCCGGTCAAATGCTTTAGAGAAGTCTAGGAAAATAGCATCGGTTTGAGAGCCGGAGTCCATGTTAGTATGAATATCGTGGGTGAACTCGAGCAGTTGTGCTTCGCATGAGTAGCCCTTCCGAAATCCATATTGGTACTTGTAAAAGAAGTTGTTGCTTTCAAGATGTCGTATGGAATGGGAAATACTATATGTTCTAACAATTTTTACACGACACTGGTTAAGGATATGGGGCGATAGTTAGCTACAGATGATTTATTGCCAGACTTAAAGACTGGAACGATCTTCCCAATTTTCCAGTCCTCAGGAATGGAACAAGAAGACAAAGATTGTTGAAATAACAGGCACAGTAGCTGCGAAGAAATTTCACTGATATTTTTCAGGATTTTAGAACAGATGTTATCAGCACCAGACGACGTAGATATATCAAGGTTACTTATAAGTTGACTAATACCGGAACTTGCGATAGAAATGGGATTCATGAATGGGTAATCAAAATCTGCCACAGGTGGAACGTTCGATTGGTCCTCTCTAGTAAATATTGATGCGAAGAATTCGTTAAAAACGGAGGGACAGAGAGCATTAGCTACAGGGTTCCCGGTATTATCGGATAAGGAAATAACCTGGTGAGATTCCTGCGGCGATATTATTTTCCAGAATTTTTTGGGTTATTAGTTAGAAGGGAGGGTAAGTCGGAGCCGTAATAGTTTTCTTTGGTCAGGGTAATAGTGGAGTCGTATTCTATCTCGCAATTTTTATAGTTTGCCCACGCCTCAGGAACATTTGACCGTTTAGCAAGGCGAAATAGTCTTTTTTTTTTTTTCGGATTAGGATTTTAAGGGATTTATTGAACCATGGTTGGTTGCTATTGGATTGAATGTGGACTAATGGGACAAATGCATCGATTAGTTGAGATATTTTGGTCTTAAACAGGTGCCAGTTTTCTTCAACAGTTCTATTTTGAAATCCATCAGCATAAAATGGAAAAAAGAGAGAAAGTGCTTCGTTAATTGAGGGAAAGTCGGCTTTGTTATAATCACGAATTTGCTTAGTCATTGCTCGCTGCATATCGGTATGAAGATTAATGCTAACATTGATCAACTTATGATCACTGAAACCGGTAAAAAGTGACAATGAAGGAACAGACTCGGGATTTGATGCAAGCGTCATCTGATCATAGCGAAATGATCAGATGACGTCTCGAAAGAGCGCGTTCTCACACGTCGATACGCCACTTTTTGTTTTCAAATTCGAGGAATGTACGTTGAAGTCGGGACTTTAACTTTCTTCAGAAAGTACAAGTACATGCTCAGAGAATGTACTTCAAGTAGCGTACAAGTTTCCTAAACAGTAGTACTTTAAGTACCATGTACTTAGAGTACTTCCCAACACTGCTTGTTTATTATGTTTATAAAAAAAAAAAAAAAAAAAAAAAAACGTTGGGGGAATCACTAAGGTTTCTTGAACGATCTTTGAATCTTTGAAAATCTACAAATTTTGAGTTTTGGGAGGGAAGGCAACGCAAAAAGGTAATCATTGCGTTGCCCTTTAGCACGCGATTCTTCGAATACAGCAAAAACTACGGGAGTACCAGATGAGCTTCAGAGGAGGTGTTGCATTTTTTTTTTTTTGCCTCCTTTGAGTGAGGACGCAGTGTGTGCACCACCTGTAGTGGGCGAGAGTTTCCACGTTGGGGAAAAGCGGGGACCAGCCTTTTTTTCAAATGAGTCAAGTATTCTTGAGCATAGGGACACAAAGAAACGCAAGTCTTCGGCGCTAATCCCGCAGTTACTGGGCCTCTATTGCGTCGTGTCTGTTCGCTCCCCGCGCCTCGTAGCAGTGTTGTACAAAAGGGGGGGGGGGGGGGGGCTCGTGAAAATTTTGGGGGGTTTCGGGCCCCCCAAACCATTTTCTTCCCCCCCCCCTTTCCTATGCCATATCCTTCCCCCTCTTTGCAAATATCACCTGATCTTCCAACATCTTATCTCTTTTGTGCAGGAATGTTTGTTGATAGGCAAAACAACCACTAAAATTCAAAAGTGATTTGTAATTTGAGTAGAAGTTACTCGGAAAAGTAATTAAAGTAAACTACTAATTATCGAAATAAAAATGTAATTGAAAGTTACTAAACTACTCAGAAAAGTAGTTAAACTACAGTAACTTGAGTAGAGTGAACTACGTATAAGTATGCCTCGAAGTATCGTTGGGGCCCAGACTGGTCAAGCACACGATGACGCCGCGCTTTTGTCGCCTTCAATCGGCGCACTCCACGAACTTTAAGCTGTTTGACGGAGAGTCCTAGGTCTCTGGCGCGAGCTGGCAAGGTTCGCTACCGTTCGCCCGCCCGCATGCCTCCCGAAGTCTGGTGATGGCTAGGATATTATTATTTGTCCACCAATGGGTAGTTTTAGTAGATCATTCCGATGTTTCCGATAACGGTACCCGACACTCCGCCGACGCCTTTGCGCACGCATCGTACCGTTATGGGGTCTCGTTGCCGGGGGTGTCTAAACGATCCGCTGAAACCTCCCTAATATTTGTCCTTCCGCGCGCAGTATTGTCCCGGAAGCGGTCCAACTCCGAGTGCGCAAAAGTTAAACCTGATGAACATACTTTGGTGCGCCCACTGTACGCTTTTGAAGACAAAGAGCCGAAAGCTGTCTACAAACGAGTCAGCGTTTGCACGCTCTCGGTGTGGGACACTGCGCAGGAAACAGATTCGCGACGAGTGAAACGTACGTGCCATGTCGACAACTGCGCCACCGTAACATCGTGACGTCAGCATTGCGTGTCGGTGTATAAGGAAGACCTACACTCCTTACCTAAAACAGGAACGAAGTATACAAGTAACTCGTTACGATTGGGCCACTGAAAGCTTAGGAAACCCTGGGCGGGGCGCCTCCTTCGTGATTCGTCGGTTGGCGTTCTCGTCGGCTAATGCCGAAACCTCATTGGCTGCGGAAGGAATAATCAGATGCGATGCGGAGCGCAAGTTCGTCTGCTGTTCGCGCGGGGGTTACGGTGACGTCAGAATGCCAAACTCTGATTGAATCTGATTGGATGGATAGCAGGTAGACCTCGATGCTATAGCTGCCTTCGGGTCTACCCACTATCCTCCGATCGGAGCCAATCAGGGCTCGGCGTTGTGACGTCATCGCAACCCCTGCGCAAGAGGCAGACGAACGTACGCTCCGCATGGAGTCGCCACGGACGGGTTCACACCGAGTCGCCACGGCGGCGACGACACCACAGAGCTGACGGTCAGCGGAAGAAATGACCCGGGGAGGGGGACGTGACAGAACGGCACAGGCGCTGCCATTTCGAACGACACGTTGGAAATCTCGGATTCGTATGCGGGGAAACGGGCGTTTATGCAAATCGGGGAGACGAATCCCTCCCTCGAACCAGTGCGCCTAGATTACACAGTGTTTCCAACTGCTAGATCGGAGTCCCGTGGTTTTCAGGCCGAATTTGCTATACTAGTAATGGGAGGACGAAAGCGCCGATCGTCTCTAGAAGCGTCGCTTGCGAACAGTTTTACGCAAAGGCGTTAGTCATTAAATCGTAAACGCTCTCCGTCGTTGAATACATCGAAGGCGCAGGTCTCCAAAAGTGCATATAAAAGCCACATCTGCTCGAAGTGTAGCTAACCCAACTGTACTCAAGGTCCGACTTTCTGTGGCCTTTTAGATGAAGCGAAGAGTACGCGTGCGCAGCCTTCATCGGCGCTTAAGATGTGCGAGCGCACGGGCACCCTATAGATTTAGCTTCATTGCCACGGGCAGTTGCCCCACCCCAAGTTTGCTTCATTATCACCTACCTACATAATACCGCCGACATTAATATTTAGCCGAACCCTTTGACACGATGAGTTGTAGCCAGTGTGGGATTGTATTCTTTCGCGATAAGCATATCTTAATTCCTTCAACTGTCCGTGGTTTGGGTTGGTCCGTCTCTTAGGCCTAGGCTCTCCGTCGAACGCGCTGCGCGGGAGCTAGGGGTGGGGAGAGACACATGGACTTCCCGCCATTTCCCCGTCTCTCCAACTGAGAAGTGGGGGTATCTGCGATATCGCAATGCGGTTCGAGATTGGGGAAGGAAGGGAGGTTTCAGGGGGAGTGAAGTGGGAACAGGAGGGGGGATCAGACGGGTCCGGACAAATTGACGGAGCCCGCCTGGCTAAGTCGCCGAGACGCGCCCGACGCACGATGTGTACCGCCGATCCGCGCGCTCGGAGAAGTTGAAGGGGACTCCGTCGCGGCCGGGCCGAAATTTCGAAAGTTTGATTGTACGCTCGAAACACGCGGGAAGCGGTATATTCCAGACAACAGAAAGTTTTATAATATAACGTCACTTCGGGCCCGCCGAGCAGCTCGGGACGTCGAACTACGCCTGTGCAGAAGTTGTGCACACGTGCAGTGACCCAAAGCGTTGAGACCCCCTATTCTAGAACTCTTTATATTCGCGGAAAACTTTCCGTGGCTATGCAGTCAAAGTCAACGTTACTATAAATCAAAGTCAGTTGGCAAGTTTCCTAGAACGCCCGGCGCCTTTTCGTTGCGCGTCCACCAGGTGGCGCTGGCTACGTTATCCACCATCGTCCGAAGGAGCGGTGGAACCGGTGAAACGTTGGAATGCACATTTCGTACGCTGGAAAGCGATTCTATTGTGGTCGTTCTGGTGAACATAAAAAAAAACAAAAGATGCGAAGCGTGAATTTTATCAAGGGGCTTTGGTGAGACGAAAGCGAGCGCGCACCCTCTCTCATAGCTAGCATTCACTGGCGGCCATAGCTCAGTGTGCGGGTGTTGAGCGCGTGCTGACGGTGAGCTTCCACAGTTCTCTTGCAACATGCAATCCACACCCTCAAGATCGCCCCAAGAAGGTTATTGGGGTTTTGAAACATCCTTGAAATTCCTGCTTATACAATGAACGCCATCGCAACTCCTAGATGCTCGTATATAGTTAGCACCAACGTTACTAGATTACCTCAATTGTGGAACTCGCGCAGGGGGAACTCCCCTCCCCCCCCCCCCCCCCCCTTCACTTCCTGCAGTTCGCCTCCCGTCGTTTGAAGCGCCATCTAGATTTTCGTTTCAAACCCGTGTGTTCCATAGAGTACGGCGCCATCTAGACGGTGTGTATGGACTCGTACGTATTCCATAGTATAGGCCAACGCGCTGTTTACGAACAAGCCCTTGCGAGGTGTGGGAAAAAGGGAAGTTTCCGCACGAGGTGTGCGCACTGCGCGTGCGCAAAAACTAGATTCGCGTAAAGTGGATCGCCTGCGCATGCGCCCTGCCGATAGCAGCGCCACGACAGCGGCGTGACGTCAGCTTCACGTGTTGGTGTGTGGAGCGCAAGTTCGTCTGCTTCTTGCACAGGGGGTTGCGATGATGTAAGAGTGTCGAGCTCTTATTGGCTGATCGAAAAAGAAAATAGTGGGTAGAACTCGAGGCATATAGCATTGAGGTCTACCCACTATCCTTCCAATTAAGGCCAGTCAGAACTCGGCGTCATTCTGACGTCACCGCAACCCCTACGCAAGAAGCAGACGACTTGCTCTCCGCATACGCTGACGGGAGGTGAGCCGTGGGGGGAGAAAGAGAGGAAGTGGGGGGGGGGGGGGGAGAAAGTATTGTTCGTGCAAGCAGCGTCTATGTGCAGTTCCGTAACTGAGCTCAACATAAGGAGACTCCGTTTCACCTTAAGTTGTACCGCAGAGAAGGCTAGAAGCGCGAGCTCATAGCGTTGGGAGCTGATCTTGACGCACGGGAGCTTGTGCCGCCGAGATGTGCTCTAGAGCAAGAAGCTCGCGCTTGTAACCTTTTCTGCCGTACATCATAAGGTGAAACAGAGTATAGTAACGTTGGCTACCTCTGGCTAGCTCGTGCTCTTGGCCAACGTTGCACTTGGCTACACCTATAGACCTTTCCAATGTTTACAAAATCACAGTCCAGCGTGCGATCTTCACAGCCCAGCACGTGCGTGTTCGTCGCTTCGGAAAGCGAGCAAAGCACGCGCCATACGCACGAACGCTGTTCACAAGGTAATGACGTCACGAAAGGTAACCAAACGAGGGCGCCACCGAAACATCTCGCCGCTAATACTCTGTTTCATACTTAGCGTGCAACGCTGTCAAAGCTACTGGTGCGAGCACGTGGCTTCATCTATGGTTTTGTTTGCGCGAGAACTCGTGTAAATGATCAACGCGAGATCAAGCCCCACGCTCGCGCCAGTAGCTTTGACAGCGTTGCACGCTAAGTATGAAACGGAAAGCTCGCGCTGCAGAACCCAGGGATACTGGGTTCAATCCCCACCCCTGCCCGTTTCGATCTGGATGAGCATCGTATCGGCGTGCGGTCGTGTATCACTACTGCGTGGTGCACGTGAAAGACCCCAGGCTAGCAGTTGTACTGCACTGGCTAAATTGCTCATCTACAGCTGGGAGACTCGTGGCCCGTTGAGGCGGACCAAGTTCTAGGCTGTATAAACATACACACAACCCAATTTTTTTTATGAAACGGAGTATAAGTGTTCGGTAAGAAGTGCGCATGCATTTCACGTGAACAAGCACGAGCGCGCCGCCGACGTCAAACGGCCGCTCGTGCTCGCGGAGGAAGTAGCCGAATGCCAAAGACGCCGTGAACTGTTGCGTCCGGAGAAAGTACCGAACGTGCACGGAGTTGTTTCGTGGAGTTGGTGTGAAAGTACAGTACGTTTAGTGTACAAGGAGATCATCATCAGCTGCTGGAAGGACCCAAGGTATACCCAAGTACCGCAGTGGAGGAAGATGGTTCACAGGAAACTCAGCAGGGAAAAGGCTTCCAAGCTGGCGACGACGCTTCAGAACGCTGGGCGTGTCCTTCCATCCGACGCGGGATTTCAACTCTCGACGAAGCAAGAAAGGTACGTTCTTGAGACCTCTCGCAGTCTCGAACGCGGGCAGCGTGCTGGCCATCAAGGGTGGCCCTTGATGGCCAGCACCATAGCACTGGGGGGCTATGTTGCGCTTTTTGGACTCCCAGGAGACTTGGAAGAAGGAAGTGACGTCAACGACTAGAGCAAACGCAGATTGGATGTTGACAGAAGAAAACAAAATCAACATCCAATCTGCGTTTCTCTAGTCGTTGACGTCACTTCCCTCTTCCAAGTCTCCTGGGAGTCCAAAAAGCGCAACATAGCCCCCCTGGGGTGCTATGTTGCGCTTTTTGGACTCCCAGGAGACTTGGAAGAGGGAAGTGACGTCAACGACTAGAGAAACGCAGATTGGATGTTGACAGAAGAAAACGAAATCAACATCCAATCTGCATTTGCTGCGTTGTTGACGTCACTTCCCTCTCCCTAGTCTCCTGGGAGTCCAAAAAGCGCAATATAGCTCCCCTGGTCGTATCGTTCGTGTATTCGGATTTAAACTCGTCTCTAGATAACGCATACATGGCTTGCACTTGACGTCACCATACCAGTGGTCTTTCCTGCTCGTCCTTGGTGAGATAAATTAATTCGATGGTGAGAAGTATACGCTTTGCGACAATGTGATCCATGTACACCATACCTATTAGCCCCGTGCGCGACCGAAAGCGTCGCTGTGGTCGACCTTCCACGATTGGCCGAACGCTGACTATGACGTCGGAAAGGGGATTTATCATCAACAGAAATAAGAGGAATGAAAGAACTTTAATTTTGACGGTGTTGGCAGTGTTCCTTTGAGAGCGCAATGATTTCAAGCTTCGACCACGCTAATAACAAACACCATCGAACTTGTTGTTTGCAAGGTAATGACGTCACAAGGGGGAACCACAGGAGGGCGCCACCAAAACATCTCGCCGCTAATAAGGAGTATTCACTTGGCGCCATATTTGTGGGTGATGTCTAGAGCGCATGCTCTGAACGAGCCCACATCAATAGGCTGCAAAGACCGGCAATCTTGAGGGTGCGAAATGCACGTTACAAAAGAACTGTGGAAGCTCGCCATCAGCGCGCGCTCAGTAGTCGTGCACACAGCTATGGCCGCCAGTGAATACTTCCTATAGACGTTTGCAAACAGGGCCAGAGCCGTTTATTGAGAGAGTTTGGCCATACATTGGTTTGAATAGGCGAGCACTCGGAGCCAACCACAGGCCGCGAAACAGCCCCTAGCGGTGGTCGCGTGCTCTAAATTTGTGCCACGACTATACTTCGTTTCACCTCATGTGAGAGCGAAGGCAAAACTGGAAGCGCGAGCACGGAAGCTCCGTGCGTTCAGGCTTTGCTCGAGCGCGCGAGCTGGGGAGAAATGCAAAAAGCGCTGGTCTCGCGCTTCTAGCTTTGGCTTCGCTCGCAGGTAAAGTCAAACGAAGTATAATTTGAGTCGTGCCGAGCGGAACTCCGCGTCTCAAGACGCTCGCGCACCCCACCCTTTGCACTGCCTTCTTTCAGCCAGCCCTGCAGGACGCTGTTCTAGCAGTGCAGACAAAGGCATGGGCACGAGCGCGTGGCTTTGGAAAGTGCCTCCTATGCACGAGGTCTCGTACAAACAAAAGCGTTTCGCTGAGCTAGGCTCACACGCCTATGCCTTTGTCTTCACTGTCGACATTTGTGAGATGGAGTAGAGGTCTCCTGATTGGTCGACGCTGTGTCACAAATTTAGTTTACGCTCTAAGCGTGGGGGGAATATTCGGCGCTGGCGGCGGCCTTTGCTCCGCCTATTGTCCAAACTCTCCTAATATACGGCTCTGAACAGGGCATCTGGCGGCCGCCATGCGCTTCCTCGTGTGAGCAAGCACGTGGAATTCCAGGCCTGCTAAGGCTATCTTCACGTGCATGCTGCACGTGCTGGCACGGATGGGGCACCAGCCGGGACGCCATGCTTGCAAACGTCTATAGGGGGTATTCACTGGGCGCCATATTTGAGTGCGCTGTTTAAAGAGCATGCTCAGAACGAGTTCATATTATTAGCCTGCTTAGACCGGCAACCTTGATGGTGTGGAACGCGCGTTGCAAAATAACTGCTGAAGCTCGCCATCAGCACGCGCTCAGCCCACGTAGAAAGGGTGTATAACACCCTTTCTACGTGGGCGCCGCCATCTTCAATTCTGGAACTTCCGGTATGCGTGAAAACATCGCTTTCTTCTCGCCTCGTCAGTAGAACGTGTTAACAATTGACTCCGTAAGTGTGACGTCATGGGTCCAAACAAACCGTTGCTAGGGTCGTTGTTATGGACGAATACATGTGGCTCGGTTTCGCTACGAAAACCCGACCGTTCAAAAATCAGGAGTAGGATTTAAACTTCTAAAAATCACAGATGTAGAAAGCTTGATGTCATATATGTTTCGACAGAAGTGTGCCGGTAATCGCTCGTTTCTGATATATTTACGACTGCAACTTCCGGTCCTCAAGATGCCTGCAGCAGACGACGAATGCAAGAAGTATGCCGTCTGCCGCACGCCGGCCGGCCAAACCGGGGCCGTCGTTTGAATCGTGTGAATAAAGACGATATTCTGACATCGCGTTTGTTTGAAATATAATGAGTTTCAGACACTTATAAGAATTCATAGTGGGGTGCGATGCAAAATATGGTTTATCGAAAGTCCGGACGTCGATCGTCTGCTAAAAGATCGCATTGCACCCGTGAGAAAAGCACTTCAGGCGATCGGTAGAGATCCCAAATTTTGTTTGCGGACTCGCGCTATGCGAGGGTGCTTCGTATACCTGGTTGTAACCATCGCGTGGTGAAAGACCCTTGCAGTTTCTTCAGATTTCCGCAAGACCCCAAGGCGTGAAAGAACTGGATAAAAAACATAAGGTGAGTTCATTACAGGTTGTACTCGCATCGCGGGTTCGATGGAGATCTTCACCAAAAGAGCACATCATCGGAATTTGATGTATACCAAGGGGGAAAAAAAGCAAAATACTGCGAAATTGCGATAGACATGCAATTCTTTAATAACCTGACAACTACAATAATAATAACAAACGACTTATCTTGACAGCGTACGATTTGTTTCTCATGCTGGCCTGCACTACGCCGGTAATGCACTTCAGGTCGTCGTCGTAACTGATCTGCATGACGTGGTTTGATTTTACTGCATTTTCACCCCTCGTAACTAAGCTAAATTCTTCCCAGAAAAAAAAAAAAAAACACATTGCGGAGGCCTCTACGGCCATGGTGATGCACTTGTTTTGTCGCTCGTTTACCGACGCAATTCAACGAAGACGCCCGCTGCAACAGAGGCCAGCAAATCTATCGTGTCGTCTGCTACCAAAGCAAAGCGGAGTGCAAGTCTTCAAAAATGGCTTTCGTCGTTGCGATACGACACTGAGACGACAAGAACATCTTCATAATTCGATATCAAGAAGTTAGGTTGCTTACAACAAATTATTTACTTACTTGTAAGCAAAAATCTAGCCTCATGTGGAGTCTCCATGCATTAGTCCATAGCAACGTCCAACGGTTTGTTTGGACCCAGACGCCTTGTTGTGACGTCATCACTTACGGGGTCAATTTAATTGCAACCGTCAGTCGTGCTTGTTTTGACCCTTCTACACTTTTTTACTTGTTCGGGGTTGTAATTTCTTGCTTTTTTTTCGGAACGCGTACCGGATATGGGGACAACGTGGCTGGGTGCGAGGCTAAACGAAAAAGGTGTATACCTGCGCGCACCAGAACTGGGATTCTTGCGCGTGTCCTGTGGGGTAAATCAGCGTTCTTAGATCTATCAGTTGACAAGAGCGGCGTTTGAAATCGGTTCTTCTATGTTGACTGCACGCGAGCACGTGCGGGCGGATAGCTTTCCTAGCGCCACCGACGTCAACGCCTCCGTGTACAACAAAGTACCATTTTCGAGCGATATGCCCTCTTTGCGTCGACTTTTGCGCAAACTTTATGTTTACCATAAAAAAAAAAACGATAAAATTTATTTTTATTCCATGTAATTTTTTATTTACCCAGCGTTCCACCGACTCCGCAGCTTCTGTCCATTGGGCGGGTTGAAAGCAGCGAGCGCCCCCTAAAGCACACGACACGAAAAGGCCTCAGGCGCATCTAGGAAGCTTGTCAACTGACTTTGACCTATTAACGTTGAGGTAAATCAAGTAGGCTTCGAGGGTCGAAAATTCATGTTTTCAATCGCCGGTTCAAACTCCTGGGCAGGCATGACAGATACAGAAATCCACAGTGCTTCCGGAGCATGCTTTCCACACCATGAAGATCGCCGTTCCGAGCAGACGATAGGAAGGAGCTTGATCTGAGGAATTGAGCCGGGCTGAAAGTTTTCGCTACGTTTGAGAACGAACGGAGCGACCGCACCGACAGACCAATCACAGGTCGAGGAGAGCTCGGTTGCGCGCGTTGCATGCCGGTCGTGGATCCTGCTATCTGCTGAAAAACATGGCGTCTGTGGTGATCGTCGACGTGATCGGCGTGGTGGAAGCTCATCGTTCCGTGTGGAGTGCTATGCCCTTGACTGAATTCTCGTCGTGTGTCGCGATGATGAACCAACACGTCCTGAAAGGGAAGAACCATCTACTCGTGCGGCGATGTCGAGGAGGCACCCTCGAGACAGCAGAAACGCTCGTGCCGTCGTGTTTGTTTATCTCGACCACCACGTGGTCCTTTTTTTTTGCATTTGTGTTTTTGAACATCGCCCGGATTTCTTATTTCGCGCACTCCATGCGCGTGTTCAAGTTCAAGGTATTACTGAATTTTTACGCGTTTTCATTACCCGAGATGTGATGAGTGTTAGCATCCCCGAACGCTCGCAACGTCTGTGTGATCCCGAAATCACATCTCTGGGTTGCTGTGTCGCTGCTAAAATTACATCGCGCTTTGTAATCATAGAAAAAGTGTCTGGTGATATTTGTAGTAGTATTGGTAAAGTCGTGACCGTCGAAGGCGGCGTGCTGTGCGCATCTTTTCTATTTTCATTCACTCAGTCCTGCATGGCTATCCTGGAAAAATAAAAAAAAAAATTAATAAAGCTGGGGGCTATAGAAAATTGTCAGTTCATTGTCTGTTACGCCAGTGAGTGGCAGCGCGTTCCCTTCTTTTTAGAGACACCGCGGAAACAGCTGACGGCGGCGGAGAAGTGGCCGTCCTGCTGACGACCTGTTGCGCCTATATTCTTAACGAGTATCTTGGTAAAGTATATACTAGATAACAGAAAGAATAAGACATAGAGAGGACGAATATTCTTGCTGCGCTTGTTGCAGGGCTGAGTCGCTCCGGACACAACGGACGCAGTCGTAGGTAACGCTCTCGTTGCAGATGTTTGAAGAAGCCTTAAGTGAATGAAGCATTGGTGAGGGTGCAGGCTAGCTGAAATTGAGCATAGTTGTCCGTGTCGTTTTGCGTTTGTCCCTTGTCCGTATCCCCTGTCTCGGGTTTACAACTATGCTTAAGTGCATGCTTTTTTGCGAGCTTCGCCAATACGTCCGTAACGTATACATTCCACACCGTCAATGTTGTACATTATGGCAGTGGAAGTTCTCGGGCCGGCAGCTCGAAAAACAAAATAGCAGAAATTCGGGTGTTTTGTCACGACAAGCTCCTTCCACGGAGCGTCCGTTTGATTCGGGGATCGAAGGCCGCCACCATGTCTCTGCTCGTATAAGCAAGCACATGCCATTGCAAGGCCGCTAAAGTTACTGAAGCACGCTGCGCGTGCTTGGATGTCGGTTCCAACATAAATCTGCAGTCAGGGCCGCCAGGGCGGTTGCCTGGGGTACCCCTTAGCGAAAAGTCGTTCGAAATCAGTATACTGAATGTATACTAATAGTGAACTTAGGGTATGTACTGAAATCGTACTAGTTTCACACTTTTATGAAACAAAATAGTATACCTTTAGTACACCCCATGTACATATGTAGTATACCATAAGTGCACCTTGAGTGTACATCAAGCATAATATAAGTGTACATTTAGTACACTACATGTATGTTTTTAGTGAACTAAATGTACACTACCAGTACATAATATGAGGTGTCTCAGATAACTTGCACTAAACTTTAAAAAAAACCGGGGCGTTCTGCGGGAGTGAAACCAACTGTACGCTGTTAGCAAGACTCTTGCGAAAGTGCACGAAATGGTTTTAGTGCGCCTAATTATTTAATTAAGACTAACAAGCTAACTTTAAAAATCTTCGTTTAAAAGCCGAGGTGTGAATTGGAAAGTTGTAGAGCGCATTAAGAAGCACCCAATGAAACTATTTTCAACAAGGTGCACTTTGCATGTCCCCTCTTTCCTAGCCTTCAAAAAACGCCCGCGAAATACAAAAAATACCGCGTGACAACTCGCTTCCCCAATCGCGGCGCGCCGCGAATGTGCGTTCTTTGATGGCCGGAAAAAAGCACGAAAGCGTATTATGTTGCAAACACTTTAATTGGGTGTTTCTCAATGCGCCCTGCAACTTTACAATTGACATCTGGGCCCTTAAATTAATATTTGAAAGGTTAGTTGATTAATCTTAGTTATTTAGATAACCAGGCGCATTAAAAAAATCTGTGCACTTTCGCAAGACGCTAGCTAACGACAGTTGATTTCACTCCAGCAGAACGCTCCGGTGTTTAAGTATGATGCAAGTTATCTGGGACGCCGTGTATGTCGGGCGTTCTGAATGGAAAGAACGGTCTAAAATTGGCCAGAAATATCGGCGCCTGCATTTAAAAAGCCAACTTTTCAAAGGTGTTTCTTTGAACGGCTGGATTCCAACTTGTGAAATTTTATGACATATCGCTCCATTCTCGTGAAATGTTAAGAAACACCGTTGACAAGTTAATTGATGATAATGCAAAGGCACCATTATCGGGAGATGCACTCTTAAAAATGAGTCAGGAAATTTACGAGGAAAGTCTTGGCAGCTCTATTTCCAAACATTTCTCCTCAAAATAACGTACAATCATGTTATGAAATTATGTAAGAAAAGTTGTCAAAAAAAGAAAAAGAGGCACCGCATTTTTAAGTTGCGAGTATAGACGTGAAAATGACAACTAAATCATTTCCAAATCTTCCCTCGTGAAAATAATGTACTGCCGTTTTCCAACATTGGCTAGGAGAGTCGTCATTTTGATTTGCGGCTATGTACGTGAAAATTCTGAGGAAATCTTTGGCATCTCTATTTCCAAACATTCCTCGTGAAAATGACGTACCAGCGTCTTCTGAAACTGTGCGAGAAAAGCCAAAAAGCAAAGATGCATTACATTTTTCAACTGAAAGTATGTGTGTGTAGCATACAAACATTATGATCAGTGTTCACCACGTAATTGGTAAGACAGAAATTAAAATCCTACTTATCACTTTATTCAAGTTTCCGAGCATGCCTCACTGTACACTCTCCTTTGTGATGATGGTGTGCCAATACATCCTGCGTAAAAAGAGAAGAGAAAATTATTCTATGTCACCCTATGATATAACATCACATAACTCGTTCAAAAGAGCACTATATGAGGAAGGCAAGAGAGATTCTAAGAACTTCATCCTGACACAAGGATGAGGAAAATCGGACAATAGCATTTCTAAAAACCTAATATGTCAGACATTGAGGGTGTGCCTTCTTTGCATGCCCAGGGCTATGCTACAGGTAATAGTGTTCAATGCAGGGCACAACATATATTACCTAAAATCTTAGGCACCATAAAGAAAATGCGTGACAAACAATAGCCTTTTCCAGATTCAAGGTTGCAGCTGCTACATTTTAAACACATATGGATTGATGAAGGCCACAACGAAAACATTCGAGAATGGCCATTTTCAGGGCTGTACTAATATTAACATTTTATTTTAGAAGTTTAGTATATTACGGTATTCGATATTGGTTTCAAGGTTAATTGTACTACTGTAAACGACTTAATTTTTGTGAAGGCTTAGTTTTTGCGAGTTTATCGAAATTGCTTAAAAGTGGTCATGCAAAAAAGTAACCCCGTGGATACGAATGCATTGAAAATTACTCCGGATTGCGAAATTTTGCACCTGCAGAGTACTCCCAACACTAACACTTCATAAAATGTATGAAATATTGAGTTCGCGAAAATGAAGTCGTTTATGCCATTCTAACCTTTCAAAGCGCTCGCAAAGTCACCATTGCGATGGATTTGATTGGTTCAGTGCGCTTCTCCGTATGTGCCAGTGCGCTGCAGATTAGTTCTGGATTAAATCCCAAGAATATGGCATTTGAACGAGGGGCATACGCACACTTGATAAACTAGAATCTCAAAATTTTCACATCGAATGGCTTCCCAGGAGACTTCTCAGGTCAGCATGCACTGTTACTCCACAACAAGCAGGCTCTCTTGGGATGACAAGAAAATTCCCAGCGCCCTGAACGCTATTCGAACCACCACTTGGGAGAGTTGAAAAGCCTGTCAAGCGCTCGCTTCCAAGACAAGCCGCTTACTTCCGGCGGCTTCATACCTGTCTGCTCGATGCGCCATCCAGCCACCCATAATAGAGATCAGTGGGCGGACGTCACTTTTACTCTTATGATGCAGTTCCCTGCAGGTTCCCATAGGTTGCAACCTGCTAGCCAAACTGAGCCAGGCCTGCAGCCCTGCGGGAAATGTCAATTCCACTCTTTTAGACGTAGACCCCCGCATTTTGCGTGTACCTGAAAGAAGCTCTAACACAGCGGAACCAAAATGATTGGCCCTTTTCGAATGTATCCTTCTTTTGCTGAGAACATAAATACAAGTCACACGCTATTACACATTCAGTGGTGTGGCTTAATTTATGATGAGCACTTTTTTTTTATGTAACTTCGAGCTTTTAGAGAAGAGATTCAATATAATGGGTCGGACATAAATGGTTGCTATGAGCTATCCTATACATTTACACATTACCTGATATCCCAAAAGCACTAAAGAAGGGTAGGGCTGTACTACATCAATTACAAATTTGTAACCAAATAAAAGTTTGCATTTATTTATTACTATTGGCTATTATTCTTTGACAGAAAGAATAACTGGGCGAGTTGGTACTTTAGTCTCAACTCCATCGAATATTCAGGTTCTTTTCGCATTTTTTCATGCTTCTGCTTTTTCTAACTGCTCTTTTTGTAGCGGCTTTCGCCGCCACTAAAACAAATGACATCCAAACTCACTTTATTTACATCGCACAATCGTAAACTTGGAAAGCGTGCTGCTTCGGCATACGCAAAGAGACCGCGCGTCTCTACGGCACAGGCATCAGCACAGGCAAGAAATCAGGCTGCTCGCTCTTGTAAAGCTTTTCACACTCCCGCTTTACGAAACAAATTGTGGCGAGAGGCTGTTGAGACCACACGTCAGAACTAGCATGACCGGTGATTGCATGAACTGCCGTCAGACTGCACTTGAACGCTCCGCAAAAGCGTCGTCGGCCGAGCGTCGTAGGACGGCGCCCAGAACAGGCCCTCGGCTGGCCCTCGGTTCCGCCGCACGCGAATCTTTTTCACTCTGCGGAGAGAGCCATAGGTTTTGAAGAAGATACGCTCTTTTCAAATAACGAAATAACACCGGGTAGAGCATAGTTAGAATCAAGCATCGCTTAGCAAGCACACGGTACACGACAAAGTTTGAAACAGCGGCGCACTTCGCAGAAACAAAAGAAACTTCCTCACCGGCGCTGGCACCAGTCGGCCATGACTGTCCGCCACTTACTTGCGTTGGTAAGACGCAGCGTCTCCCAGCTCTCAGTAATCACTTGCTATTCTTGAACACGGTATTCGTAAGTAAGATATCTAAAATATCCGCTAAAACGGCTAAAACGTAAAAAGGAAGCGATGCTCGAAGCTTTCAGAACTCCAACTATGGTGCCTGGATCGCGTCTCCGACTGGTGTGTTTAGCGTCCTATCAAGCCCATACATCAAAAGTGGTCCCGAAGTGGCAACAAATGACGTCACAGAAGCCGGAGTGTCATGCTGTTGACTGTCGCGATCCTGGCGGATGGCCGTAGAAATACTGACGAGAAGCACGAGCGAACGCGAGTGTCGCTGTCGTCGCGGCGTCCCAGGCGTCCCAACTTCCGGCTGCCGAAGCTTCTGTGGACTGTCACAGTAGAGAGCGACCTGCAGCAGAACAGGCGTCTCCCATATATACCACAACTGTTAGGACGCCGCCAGAATCGCGACCGGCGACAACATGACACTTTTATGACGTCATCAGGCGGAAATCAAGGGACCACTTTTTTGGCCGTGGTAAACACACCAGTCGGAGACGCGTTCCCTGCAGGCACCATACTCCAACGGCGGCCGAACGGAAGCTGATTGCAATAGCGATGGTCTTGCCAGTCTTGCGCAGTTTTCAAAAGTTTATTTTTTGTTCTTTTTTTTTTATTTTTTTTTTTTGAAGACAAAACTAAGCAAATCAATATATATTAATATTAATATGTCACTATAATAATTTTGTAAGATATTAACAAAAATTTTGTCAATCTTAGGTTTTATGTATACTTTAGGTTTCCTTTTTCAGTGTAAAACCGAAACTATCTTAAGCGATGTCTCCTTTGTCGCCAAGGCTATTCTGATTCACTTGCGCAGGCTTGCACTACTGGGATCTCGGCTTTTCTGGAAGGCTCGGCTCTCGCGGGAAATAAATAATGAGGGCAACCTCGTATTTTGAAACAATGAGCGTGCCCGTCTTTATTGGCGAGGGAAAGACACGTAAAATTTACGTCGATATTTTACAGTGTGGGACTCTAGATCGACTGCATGTGTTGGCGTGTTCATTGTTGCAATTGTCAAGCTCTTTTGACGTGAATTGAGATGTTTTAGAGTTTTCGAAGATAAATCTACACCATGAAACACTTTCAGTGAAAGCTTGAGGTTGTTACATGAAGGCGCCAATTTCTCCAGCCAATTTCAGAGCGAGCTTCCATTCATAACCCCACTTTGCTTATGCGGTTCAGAAGTTGATTTGCGCTGCATGTGACTATGCAAGGTGGAGCATCTTATGTCCCCATTATTAGCCGTGGTTTCCTTTGCCCCCTCTCCTTTTGCTTGCTGTGGATGCAGATATCTGAAACAGCGTATAATGCGCTGAGACCTGCCTTACGAAAACACTGGATAATCCTGCAAGCGTAATTTGTTTACTAGCCTGTGAGGCAGCACGCAAGTGGAGGTGCACTTTGAAAACAAAGACATGTGCATGCTTTTGCATCGGCAGCATCAAACACTTGGTGCAATTGCCCTCGATCGTCTCGCTTCCGAATAGTGCTAACAGTTTTTTACAGTAAACTTGTATTCCTCAATAAAGGTAACAAATACAGTTAAGGGAAAATAAAAGCTATCTTTGCAATAAAAGTAGACTTTTCAATTGATAAATATAGTAGAAATGACTAGCTAAAATATATAATGACGAGTTAAATAACACTACTTTCCGTGGCGTACAATGTAGCTAATTTTTCTATTTGTGCTTTTTTGAGGCGTATAGTCCATGCTGCATTTGCGACGTAAGTATGCTCTGATAGTGCCGGTCGTTTCCCCGGGGAACATTTGGACCACGTGGTCTGCAGTGAAATGAGAAATGAAGCATCCCTTTGTCACATTATATCAGCTATACCCGGCGATATATTTTAACCAACAGGTTTTTAGAAAAAAGGGGCTCTCTGCCACGTTGATGCAGTCTTCAGAGTGTCGTGCGACTCGGCAGACATTACATGGGTGGATAACCGTGGCAACATTTTTATTAATTAACTAAAATTCGTAAATTACCTTTTTTATTATTGCTGTTTTAGAGGCAGTCATTATTAGAGCCTAACCCAATCAAAAATATTCACGAAACAGCAAGGGGCTTTGCGATATTTATTTATCAAGTTTTGCACTTTCTTCCCCCGATTCAAGAACCACGCGCGGCAGGGGAGGGGAAAGTGGAGAGTGACTTAGCGGTTTCGACATGACATGTCGGTGATGGCATGTTTGTTTGTGTTAGTGAGAACTTCTCATATTGGAGTTTCATGCAAAAGTGCTCTCGCATTCAGCAAGAACAAACTTGCACACTTTTGACAGCGTGCCTTTGGTGAATGCTCCACCATCATACTTCCAACGGTGCGTCCGAAGCGACTACATAAGCATAACGTCCTGCGCTCTGTCCAGCGTGCTGTTTTTTAATCAGGCGACGAAAGGCAGACTTTTAGCTATGAATAACCCAAAACTCGTCGCCTTTTCGCAAATTGCTTCAATTTGGCTAGAGTTTATTCATAGCCATTAAACTTAAAAATTCAACATGGTCAATTACACTGTCACATAAAAAAAAAATTAATTAGACAACGTACTGTGACGTTTATTTACTCATCTAGATAATGTCCGCCGAGCCCCACAAATATCCTGTGAAGACGGCATCGGCCTATCTATCGCGTTTTTAATGTGTTGATGTTAAAAAATCGCACTAAATATATGTATATTTAGTGCGATTTTATATAAATATAAATATTATATATATATATATATATATATATATATATATATATATATATATATATATATTATATAAAAATAAATATTTTATATAAATATATGCTATATGTATATAGCACTGAAAGTAGACCTTTAGTATACTTAAGTGCACTTCCTGTATACTGATTTTGAACTACCTTTTACCACGGGAACTACGATTCTACTAGATGTACTAGTTTTGTACGGATAAGTATACTTTCAGTTCACCGCCATTTTTACTGGAAGTATACTTTTAGTGCACTTAAAGTATACATTCAGCACGAAAAGTATACTTTTAGTATACTTCAGTGCACTTTTAGTATACTGATTTTGAACGACTTTTCGCTAAGCGGTGCCATCAAAAGAGGGCGCCTCCGAGCCCTTCTTTAAATTCTTCAGCGTTTCCCCATTGAAAACCCGTCTATGGGGCCCCACCAGGATTTTTTTAATGTTTTGACGTGCCTTTTAAAAATATTTGAGATGTTCGTCAAAGTTTTCTAATGGGCCTGACGTACCCTTTAAGAATTCCTAAAGGGCGTAAGAGACCCGTCATAGTTTGTTGAGAGCCCTGGCGGGTCTCTCCCAATCCTTTCCGTGAAACCAAAGCACCCATCAAACTCGTTTTAACGGACCTGTGGAAGAGATCACGCGACCCTTCAGGATATATTCGTCGGGGAAGCCGCATGGCCATTTTGTATCGGGTGTCTCCTACGAGCGTTGGAAATTGAGACGTTCCCCTGTCCCTCATTGCCGTGTCTGTGTGTTCTGTGTATGTTTCACGGGCCGGGCTGGACTAGAGAGAGAGATAGAAAGATGGCGTTTTCCCGACACCCAAGATCGCCCACCCTGCCCGCCCAGTCCTCGCTCGCAAGGGAGAGAGGGTGCGTGGGGAAATTAAGAGGGGGACTTTTAGCCGCTGTTTGTTTGAAGCTAACCTGTTTAGTCAGTCCAAATACAGCCTTCGTCAGAAGCCAGTCGCCCTGTTTATTTTCCCTCAACGAGCGGAAACTAAATGCGCAACAACCGGCAGACGCTCAGTGTAGGTTTCACGTCCCATCCGTGGGGCCCACATTCTTGAGCAGCTAGGTGTGCGGCTCAAGAAGGTCTCTCAGTGCCCTGTTTCTTGCGCCTCTTCGTCCGACCAGCTTCAGAAGCATCCAGCGATCGAAAAAGACACCGGAGGCGTCACTATGGGACGTCACCGTGACTCTGTTCAGGAGTTCTCAACGGCAGCGCCTGTTGGTGGCGCGTTCGTGGTTTTCGCTAGACCTGTTACTGACAGTGTGTATATGTGCGTGCGACGCACCTGCTCAGTTTTATTCGTTGAACTTACTCAGCAACATTGTACCTCGAAAGATTTTGTTTTTGTGACCAAGAATTTTTTTGTTTTTCTTTGGTCTGCTCGCTTTTGTCTACAGCTGTTGCGCCCGAGTTTGAGTAAGCGTGGGTTCTTCACGTCACTTTGAGTTACAACATGCATGTAAGACCCAATGTGAAAAATAAATTTCCCATAACGTTTTAAAATGCATTTTTGATCTATGATTCACAGTCATTTTGGCGTCTAAAGTGTTGAAGGGCTAATGGGGTCTGAGAGGCTTCGAAGCGCTAAAGGGGTTTGAAGGGTCGCAATGCTGAGGAGTTTGATGGGCTGAATGAATTTGAAGCGCTGAGAGTGTTCCATAACACATAAGGGCTGAAGTGTTATCTTCAATAGCATTTGATTTATTTGTTCACGGCACCCAATTGGAATGCGGTCCTCGTCTGACGAAATGCTCATTTTGAACCACTACTCGCATATTTACTAGCAACCTGATGTCGTACCTAGTAGATAGGGGTATACAAAAAAAAGTGTGTGTGGGGGGGGGGGGGGGGGGAGCGCCACGGCTGAAGTTTCCCCAGGGCTCTTGATGGTGTAGGGCCGGCCCTGTCTGCATAAAAGCTCCACCTCCAATGGGTGCTTTCTATTCGCGACTCCAGCGACCTATAGGGGTCGCCACTCCCGACAAATATCGCGGCCGAAAACAGGTTATGCCGTGCCAGCTCAACGGTTAATGCTCGGGTTTCAGCGGGGAAACATTAACCTTAAAACAGTTTGCCCCGATGTTTATCTATTATGTTCCAAGCCTGCGGCGATGTGTTGACGAGCTTCCAGAAGCTTGGCCCTCTTCGGGGAAGTGGCCTACTAGTCCTACCGCGCTGATGAACATTGATAAACGCTCAATGGCTGGTTCACGCGATTGCATATACGCCACCTTGCTAAAAACGTGAAGTACAGCCAAATTTTTTTTTTTACTTTGTATGTTTATGAAGCCTTGATATGTTGCTACGCCTCAACGGGTGACCGGTCGCTTAGCTGTAGATGAGAAATTTAGCCAGTGCAGTACAACCGCTAACCTGGAGTTTTCAACGTGCATCAAGCAATAGTGATTGCACGAACGCGTGCCGGTACGAAACTCATCCAGATCGAAAAGGTGGTGATCGAACCCAGGAGGTTACCAGCGCGAACCTTCGCTCCACGCTCCGAGCTGAGACGCGCTAGCCCACTCGGCCACCGAGTCCCTCAGTACAGCCAGAGCTACAGGGGTGAGAAATATCCCAACATGTTCACGAGGCGGAAAAGGAGGAACGGGGCAACCCCAGCCCTTCTCTCCCGTTCCTCCTTTTCCTCTTCTTGAACAGGTTGGCATACGCTCTCTCCCCTGTAGCTTTGGCTGTACTGCACGTTTTTCTAAAGGTTGCGTTCTGAATGACGTAGAGTCACTAGATAAGCTACGCTTCAGGGTAACGACACTTACCGATCTTTGTGCTTAAAATCATGGTTGCCAGTTATCTGAAGCTTTATCTGAAATCACAGGAAACGCTTTTCCGCCCTCCACAACTGTTTAAACGATTCGCGACAGAGCAAAGCAATATTACATGGGCTTCCTAACATCGAACCTAAAGTTGAGGAAGTCGCATTTTTGAATCATGACGATCGGCAGTTGCGTCTGCTCTGTACTAAGCACATACCGGAGAACAGATCTGTGCCGATACTCTAAGCGTAACTCATTTAGTGGCTCTATAGAGTGACCTATAAACAACACGACAGTATCGGCAGAGTTTCCGGGACAACTATCCGGCCTACATAACGTGAGAGGCAATACAAGGAGCACCTGATTCCTTAGGCCATTAAGAGTTGTTTTTCCCCGCGGCCCTGTCACTGATGCCGTTTTTGTTGCTTTGGAGTCTGGACACAACCGACGCAACTTCCCTCTCCTTACTTATTCGGTGGCCATAGCGCCTGCCGCCAACAACATGCAACCACGGAAGACAAGAGATGAGCAGAAATCGCAGAAGGACTTCTTCCTGCCATTTCTTTGACTTCCCGCTAGGTCCCGACCGTTTTGCTGGATTCGCAGATACTCGGGGTCAACTTTTTGTGGCTCAGCAGCCAAAGGTACTATCACGATCAATATGAGTGCGAACACCGCTCCGCGTGGCCCGCGCTACTATCAGTGCCTTCTGGTCGACACATATCGTGTCTAGCGATCGCCGCACCACTCTGCACTTCCGGGTCGTCTGCTAGCAAAGAACAGTCAGCGAAACCGCGAAACTGTTCACCAATGACGAAGCGCATTTTTTCGTTAGCAATGTGCGCCAGCAGAAATAACTTGTATAACTATTTTTAGGTTCATCTTGTGGGAACCATGGGGTTCCCTCTATCCCTATCTAGGCCTAGCTTCAAGCAGGCCGTGGGAGTCGTCGTCATCAATGGCGTCGGCCTCCCGGATACAAGGAACCACGAGGCCGAATTCCCCGAAGGGGCCGGCTCTCCCTTGCCCACTTTGGGTGAATGCGCCTTCGGCACACCCTTGAGAGATATAATGGACCCAACTGCTAGCGGCTTCCCCGGGCGCGTCCATTCTCCGAGGCTACATAAGCTGGCCCCGAAGGAGGGCCAGGGGCTCTCGTCGGCGGAAGCCCTGGCGCTACGGAGCTCGGTTTTTCTTTGTGGGCTTCCGACTTCCCGTGAATCTGTCTAATGCGGCAGCGCGGGAAACCGACCGGGTGATACTGGCAATTGAGCCAGCGCCCAGACTTTTCTTGTCTAAGAGCGAAGCGTGTTGGCATTTCAGTCAATAAACACGTCTTTATCCGGACCAAAGGAACCTTCTTTATGTTTCTAAGTGGTACCCCCAAAGGGCAAATCCCACATTTGGCGCCCAACGTGGGGCCCGAACCCACGACCCTGAGATTAAGAGTCTCATGCTCTACCGACTGAGCTAGCCGGGCAGCGTACTCGCCGGGTCGAGCAACTCATGTTGTTGCCGATCGGTGCCGTAAATAGTCTTGTATTGCTATTGGCACGGGGTTTCTTTTTTGTTTGGGATCGGTTTCTGTTCTTGCTGATGCGGATAAACTCGTGCTACGGCGCTTGGCCTCTACGAACATTGCAGTTCAAGGTGGCTGTCCTGCGCGGCTGGGAGGTGCATTCGGTGCTCTCCTTTGTTCGCGTTGGCCAGGGCAGCACGCGGCTCCAAGACTTTTCGAAGTTAGGTCGCTGTGCTACACCTGGCCACAGGCATTTGTGTTTTAGCCTAAGGTAAAAGCTAACATGTTTGAAAAATTACAATGTTGGCGAGCCTGCCCGATTGCAGCCCTGCATCGTTTCAATATCACAAGAAAGGACAGGGTGGCGTATTTGACATTTCATTGCGCCCGCAAATCGAAGCGATTAGGCATCGTTAGCAAAAGCAGCTACAAAGAACTTTGCCTCGTCGAACTGTCACCAACAAATCCATTGTCCGGGGTGACGCGAGTCAGCTTGGTATGTGGACATCCGTGTTCACATTAAGCGGAGTCGTGGAACTATTTTCACAATAACTTCGCGAGCCGAACCAGTGCGATGCACGTGACTCACGGCAGAAAAGACACCTTTGTCTCTGCCTCTTTTTATCTCTGGGGCCTTGTGCACCCAGAGATTGGTCGAGTGTCTTCAGTTGGACGGCTCCACCTTGCTCGGAATTTCCGAAGCTTCCTTCTTGGGGAAAGAAACGGGAGAAGGGGCAAAGCGCAGGCTGCATTCCAGTTCCCGGCGGTTCCTGGGACATGGGGCCACATCGAGGTGGCTTCGACGCCAGGGAGCGTCATCGTTGCCGTCGCCGCAGCGTCGCCAGCCTGCCTGTCCCCCTTCCGATCCCCAGAAGATCCGGCTCTTCGGCTGTTGACCAAGATGGCGGCAGCCACCCTCCCGCTGCCTGGACCCGTCTCCAAGCCAGCAACACGTGGCATCCAGTTGCGGACCCAAGCTGCGGACCCGTGCCGACAAGCAGTTCGCATCTCGTCATAGACTCAGTGACACTGCTCGTGCCACATGGTGCGTCCCCAAGGAGAGACGCCCAGCCGCCGTCCTTCTCGTGGTTTTGCGAACATTTTGTCGTTTAGTGACCGGGCCGTCCTTCCTGCCCAAGCCAGGCCACTACGCGGACCTTTCAACGCTGCTCCCGGTAAGCCTGCCAAGAAGCGTGGGCTGCAGAGTTCGACTGCACCCGGCGTCCGCTTACAAGCAGCGAGCTAGTGTTTTTCAGCATGTACCGCGCTGATCGTTTTTTTATTTCTTTGTGTTGTTTTTTTTTTTTTTTGCGACATGCTCTTTTCGCTCTATCATTTTTTTTTTTTTTTTTGTTTTTGAGAGCCGGTAGGCCATTATATTTTTAGGCCTACCTTAGCCTTGAGAAGGGGGAGTGTGGGCACCATGGGGTTCCCTCTATCCCTATCTAGGCCTAGCTTCAAGCAGGCCGTGGGAGTCGTCGTCATCAATGGCGTCGGCCTCCCGGATACAAGGAACCACGAGGCCGAATTCCCCGAAGGGGCCGGCTCTCCCTTGCCCATTTTGGGTGAATGCGCCTTCGGCACACCCTTGAGAGATATAATGGACCCAACTGCTAGCGGCTTCCCCCGGCGCGTCCATTCTCCGAGGCTACATAAGCTGGCCGCGAAGGAGGGCCAGGGGCTCTCGTCGGCGGAAGCCCTGGCGCTACGGAGCTCGGTTTTTCTTTGTGGGCTTCCGACTTCCCGTGAATCTGTCTAATGCGGCAGCGCGGGAAACCGACCGGGTGATACTGGCAATTGAGCCAGCGCCCAGACTTTTCTTGTCTAAGAGCGAAGCGTGTTGGCATTTCAGTCAACAAACACGTCTTTATCCGGACCAAAGGAACCTTCTTTATGTTTCTAAGTGGTACCCCCAAAGGGCAAATCCCACAATCTTTTTCATGAGGAAGTTTTAGTAGATTATTCCCATTACTCCGATGACAATGCCCGATACTTCGCCGACGCCTTTAAAGGGGACCTGAAGTCATTTTTGAAAAAGGTCGGTTTTGATCTTATATTGTTTAAAATGTGTTAGTTCCCGCATATACCGAATCCTATATTATAAAACCGCCTATTCATCTCAGGGCAAGAGAAGAACATGTGGACTCTTTTTTTTTTTTTTTCTCGCGGACTACACTGTGTGAACCAATGAAAGCCCTACAATACACACAGATTCCGAATGATTTTATTATAACTTGTATCCAAGAGAGTCTAATATTTACACATTCGGATAAGACTCCTCTTTTTCTCCGCGGGCGAATTCGCCATCGCTTGCAACTCCCCGGCAAGCGCCCTTTGTCGACCATTTCACTGGGAAGAAAATTCTTCCCAAAAAGGGCGTGTCGCGATCTTTGATCACGCTTTTAACGAGAAAATAAGCTACGCACGGTTGTGGTTTCGGGTTTGTTGGGATGCTTAGAGCGTCTAGATTGAGTTGTCACCAAAAAAGGACGGTCTCAGAATCGACTTCAGTGCCCCTTTAAGCATGCATCATATTGTTATCGGAGCTATCAGAACAATCAACTAGGACTGCCCATTATTTCCTTCGCGTGAGTTTTGCGGGAGCAAAGGACCACCAATGCGCAGAGGCAAGAAGTTAGCGTAAGTTAGCGCGGTGCAAGCGTGGGTGATACCCTTCATAAAAAAAAACAACACGAAAAAAAACAAAAAAACGGCGAGGACGTTTTGTGCGTTTCTTCTACGTCATCGTCGTTTTTGTTTTTTTTCGCCCTGTTTTTTATGACGAAAGGTACCACCCAACGCTCGCACCGCGTTTCCAAGGTTGGAATTCCCATCCGCCGCTGACTGGGAATGAATGCGTGAATGCTCGCGCATTTCGTTCGCGAATCAGTCGTAGCGACAGTAGCAACAGTAGCGATTTCGGCGTCATTGTTTCTCCTGGTGACGTCCCGATTTGAGGAAACGCTGCGGAGCGTTGCAAATCCTGGCGGTGACGCAGGAGCCGAGCTGGAGGCTGCTAAACGCCTGCTCAGCTGTAGCTGGCTGGCGCTGCGGCCGTTCAGTCGACAAAACTTCCCCAGCTGGGCAGAAACTTCCGCAACCAACCACCACGGTCGTGTCAAGCTGTAGCGTCTTTCAGAGGCCCGTGTGACACATCTTGTTGCTCTCTCCCTCGGAAACACAGCGATGCACCTGTAGCTGGGGTTCATGCGCACGCGCTAAAAATTTTTTTTTTTTTTTTTTTTTTTTTGTAGAGCGAGGACTTTGCGCATGCCGTCGTAGAGAGCTATTTAAGAGAAGACTCAAATCAAACCGCGGAGAGTTTTGGCAATTTAATATCGGACACCTCCTGCGCGTACTTTGCGCCTCCGTGCGTTGTCACTTAGCAAGAAGAGTACGCTGCGGGGGAAGAGACGGGTCGAAGGCGGAGACGCTTCTAGGCCATCTTGCGGTCCATCTTGACAGCCTGTTTTGCAAGCGCGGACCGTAAGTCACGTGACCCCGACGCTGTCGTTTCAACCTAGCTTTTCCCGAGTTGTTGCTCTAACTGAAACACTGCGATTCGCGAAGCTGCGGTTACTGCGCTTGCACAGAACCCCCCTTTTTTTTTTAGCGCTGTATTTTTGCACGCTTTGGGCCGCATCCAGCGCCAACACTTTGGCGTGACGCCACGAGGATGAGTTCATCCAGTGGCGCGTTACCACCAGGTAAAAAAGTACAAACTCCACCACGCAAAAAAAAAAAAAAGAGGAAAGAAAAAAAAAAAAGAACAACAAATATTGAGCAAGAAGACAACGCGATGGCGTGCTCGAAACTTTCGCGGCGCGACGGCGGCAGCCCCGAATCGACAGACGGGTTCGGATGGCGTAAAATTAGGAGTCGCTTCATTTGAATAATTAAGATGACTCACTCGCACGCACGCGGCCCTGCCGGATCGCCTCCATTGTTCCTCGACTCCTACACCCCGTCTGGTTTTACTTTCTCGCCCTCCCTGCTGTGTTATGCTTCCTGTCATCTTCTAATTATTAGTGCGCGGGCCGATTTGCATGCGTCGAAGAAAGGAGGGAAACGTGCCTTGTTCGGTATTCGTGTCACGCGGTACGGTTGGCTTTGCCGTTAATCTTTTATCCGTTTACTCGTACTTCTGGATTTGGTCCTGACTAAAACATGGTACGAGACGATTCAGCAGACAACGAGATGAGAACAATCGGGCGCTACGGTCTTTTATTTCTGACTCGGGATTACGCAAAAGTTTCGTATACACGTTTGTTTGTTTTTTTACACCTTCAGATTACCTTTTTCGTTGTTGTTGTTTAGAGAACACTGTTGCCTTCTAGAAAACCTGCAAATTAAGTTATAAGACAATTTGCTAGGCTCGTAGTCACCCATACATTACATTCGTAACGGATGGATCGAAGAATGGATGGATGCACGCACACAGCTGAACGCCTTTAATCGGGCGGCGGCTTCCGCCCCCTGGTCACTGTTTTTATTTCGAAGATTAACCTTCACCTACTGTGTTCCTTTTTTTGTTGTCAATCGAGTCACCAACCGGTCACGAAACAAAAAAGTGATGAACGAAAGGTTATACTGCGGAAGACTGTACCAGTCACCAAATAGGTCATTTAGCGAGACGGGGTCCTTATGAAGCTGAAAAATACTCTACAAAATGTATGCTAGCCAGTCAAACTTAGCAACCGGAAGGTAAAATACCTAATTTTAAGAAATACCGTGTGTGCAACCGACGAGTCTACGGCATTCTACTTTCGCGTTCTCCAGATTTCTAGGCGAGAACTATGCGGACAGAAACCAAAGGAGAGGAGATGTGAGAGCGTGCAGTGACGTCGGAGCGCCGAGCTCTGATTGGATGGTTTAGAGGGTAGACTCAAAGGCCAGCTGCCTTTGTCTCTATCACCCTGTCTCCCTCCAATCGGAGCGAACAACAGCGTCGTCTGCTCCTTGTATAGGGTCTCACGTTCCGAACGCCGAGGGCCAGGCCACGAGGTGAAAAAGAATATCATGACGCGGCTGGAAATGTTTAAAACATAATACTTGTCTGGAGAGACTAGCAATACCGTAGCCCCATCTACACAAGGCGAACTTAGCGTAGACGTCCACTACTTGAGACTTTAACGGTGTGGCATTTCATTCCCGTTCCTTCGTTTCACATCTTCCCCGCCAGGCCGCGGACGTTTCGGCTGCATGTTTCCGCAGGCGTGAGCTCCTCGTATTTGAAAGTTGCGTCTTCTTTGCCGCTGGCAGTCGTGGCCACCCTCTAGAGTTGGGAATGCTCGAGGAGGAGGACAACTTTCCGTGACATTTCGTAAGAAGCGAGGGGCGCACGTGCGCTGCAGCTTTAGCCGGCGCTCAAGGAGCACGTCCCTTAGCTTCGACTTTCCACGTGACCTGCGCCTGACGTGATCGCATCGTGCTGGTGGTCATTTCCCACCTGTTCTTGCCGCCGAGGAAAACAAAATCGGCGGTGCAGAATGTACTCTGCGAAGGGTACACGCTCAGCGGCAAGGCCATCCCAGCGGCAGCTGATTTGACGCCGGTGCAAGCCACTACGACAGATAAGTTGTCCCCCAGTGTCAAGCGTCCCTCCCCTCTCTCTCTCTCTTTCTTTCTTTCTCTCTTTCTCCCCCCCCCCCCCCGCTTTTTTTTTTCCCTCGGCAGGAGAAAAACTACTTTTCTTGTAATTCCGGAAAAAATGGTTGTCATTATAAAACTAGATTACTCTCTACTCCTCAACACCTCAACATGGAAAGGCATGTTGAGGTGAGTGGTAATATAAAAATGGCGAACGAGCACACAAAGTGCGAACGAGCAAAAAATTGCGAACGAGCACACGAGCACACACCAATCGAGAAAAATGGCGCTTGACATCTACATTAAGTTGCCGGAAAATAGCGTCGTCATCAAACAACTGCAAAAATATGCAAAACACATCAAGAATGCATTGATTCTACTAAGCCGAGCGGTGGTCGCACACAGCGCTCGTGGCAACTGGTACGGCGGCACTGCAGATATAGATCGAGCGACCGAGCGTAGAAGGCTCGGAACAGACGGCATAACTTCAAACCAGCCATTTTCTTCTCAAAGGGGCCGTAGATATTCTCCACTTCTAGGAGATTCACGGCAAGTGAGGAGTAACGCATCCACGAAACGAGGGGCGGTGTGGCATTAGGGAAAGACCTCGCTTCCGTCTCCGCTTCCTCCGCAAAGAAGAACCCGCTACTGCGCCTGCGCGCCGATGGCCTTGAATGTGGAGTTCGGGTATCGTAGCGGGTTGCGGAGAGCGTTTCGGGACGGCGAAACCGGTCTACGAAAACTCCCTATTGTCCCTGCCCCATGGCCTACAACTGATGCTGTAATCGCACAAGGTCACAACAGCCACATTGTCGCGTCTCGCCGTCACCAGGAACGAGACCTTGTCCGTCTACAACTCTACAGTTTTTGTGGCTTCTCTGGGGGTGACACTTTCATCCTCGAAGGAACACGAGCCGGTCAGATAACCATGCCGCCCAAAATTCAACGCGATGCTGTTTCAAAAGCCGCCTTAGAACAGATCGACACAGCTCGTATAAGAACAGAGCCACTTCCGTTCCCACTCCATTCCGGGCAAAATCCACTTAATTCCATTCCCATTCTATTCCTTCCAGTGCTTTCCGTCGCCATTCCATTCCCATTCAAATTCCGGGGCCGCGGAAGGGCGGAACGATTCCGGAATCATTCCAAACTCCGGAGCGAGAACTCCGCAACACCGGTATGCACAGCCATAGCCTCCTATACACTGACAAAGCCTGGCAGATCGCCACGAGAAGCGGCCGCCAAAATGGAAAAGGTGGAGCGGCAGACAACAGATGAGAGGAAAGCCACGTAACTGGCGCCCCGCTGCGGCGAGACGCCGAAACACACTTCTCCCGAGCGAACGAGTGTGTTTCGGGTCCTCGCCGCTGCAAACGCTGTGCGCTGGCGTCCAGGTTCCCCGAGAAATGGCTCTTTGATGCTCTGTGCTACCAGATCCCCACGCTCCAAATCTGCGTCGTCAAATAGCCAGGCTTTCTGAGGAGGCTATGTCACAGCGCGACCACGTGTGTATTTCGGCTGCCGGAGCCGCAGTCCTGTACACGTTACTAAAAAAAAAACAAAAAAAAAAACTAATCGATTATAATTACATTTATTCTCACTTAAAAGTATTCTATTAGATAACGGGATTACTTGCGAAGAAAAGTAACTGGCCGTAGTACGAAAAAGTAACCGTTACTTTTCCGAATACTTCAGACTTTCAAAACAACAGAGTTTTCTGATGGCGATGTTCCTGACTGGATTAGAATCATTTAACTAATAACTCCTCATTCTCTTAATCCACCGATTTCCGTAAACCTCTCTCTTGTCGGAGGCTCGGTTCGAGGATTCCTTGGCAGGAAAACTTGTACGAACAAGGGGTGCCATTAAAAAGTGGAGGGAAAGATAGTAAGTTACGAGTAATTTCAGTACTTTCAGAAGTTATCAGATATACTCTCGCGATTACTTCCTAATAAATGTATCCAAATGATTACAATATTGCTTTAATAAGTCATCGATTACAAGTAATTTGATTGCTTGTAATGAGTAATTTGGGGGGGGGGGGAGGCTAGCAAGAACAATGGGGAGACGTAGAGCGCCCCCCCCCCCCCCCCTTAATCACTATTCGGAACAGGAGAGGCCTACAGGGGAGGAAGGAGGGGGAGGGGGGAGAGAGAGAGATAGCCTTGCCGTATGTGAGAAACGACGGGGAGAAGAGCAGCGTATCTGCTGTAGAGTGGTAGGGTTTTGCGTACGTTCATGAGCACTTTTTTTTTTTTTTTTTTTTTTGCCGGGAAGGTGCACTAGCAGCTACCGCCGTAAAAGTTAACAGTTCCATGTGCTCGAGCTGTGTTTTGACATTAATCGGATCTCACCAAGAGCTGATTATCATCTCTCTCTCTCTCTGAGAGGCAAAAAATGAGAAGTATAATAACTGACGAGGTCATCGACCTGTTACAACTTCGCATTTGGTAAAGAGTAAGCGAAAAATTAGGTTTATTAAGAAAAACAAAACTACAATGGAACGCGTTATAAAACATCGGCACCGATGGGGTACATGAAACGCGGAGTCGCCAAACGAGCGAACGCTTTCGAAAAGAGACGTTTCGGTGGACCGTGAAATCCTTGTTTCGACGCCTCTTTATAGCTGCGACGACGAAGACGACGACTTCCAAGCGCGCTTCGGTGTTTCGAATCTCGATGCGACGGCGGACGAACCGGGCGAGAAAATTGGACCTTGACGACCTGTTCATGAACTTCCCACCACCGAAGAAAAAGGGAAAGATTTGCTGAGACTCAAAAAAAAAAATGAAAATAAAAAAAGGAAGCCGTTTGGAGACTTTACAATGAGAAAGCCAAAACGACGACCGGGGAGGGGGAAAAAAATGTTTGGATGAATCTCGTCGGTGTCTCTCGGCGCGAATTATCTTGTCAGGTGTCGTCGAGAACACTCGTGGGAAGCTGCTGGGCCGCAGAGCGTGAAGTTCCTTTCCTTTTCCACTCCGTCTGCCTCCGCCCCTTCTCTCTGTCTGGGTTTCCATTTCGCTCTTTAATGTGAGACAAAAGTGGCTCAGTCTTTTCTTTTTTCCCCCTTTGTTCTTTATACTGCGCTTCGTGGGTGGGTGCGCGGCTCGTGCGCGCGTGTGATGCACGTGAGAAGGTGTTTGACTAGGACGTTCGCATGCCATTATAAGGTACTGGCGTGCGGATGCGCGTGAACGCGTGCGTGCTCGTGGCGGGGCGCGAAGTGTCTTTCTGTCTCTATCTATGGGTGTGTGTGTGTGTGTGCTTGTGTGAGTGCTTGTGTGCGGGCCTGCGTGTGTGCCTGCGTGCGGGTGTGCACGTGCGCGCACAGAGGCATACGGACGCGCACTCAAGCGTACCATGCGACTCTATCGCTTGCAGACAGAACTCGGTCACGCGTCCAGATGCACACGCGGATGTACGCGTACTGAAACGGGTATGCGTGCACATTTGTGGGGACCATACATATTCAAAAGGCGAGAGCATAGGCAAGCGTAAGCATGCACTTGCAGATATTTTTACGCGAGAAAAGACAGGAGCGCACGCGTGCTTGGACATTTTCGCGTGTGCACTCACAAAGGACACGACCCAACGCAGGAGAGACGCATGCATGTACGCCTATACCCACAATACGCGCGCAGGCGCGCGCAATGAACATCACCGAAACTCACACAGAAACCACAAACTCGCTTACCAACAAATTTTCTCAAACTCACGCTAACCCACAAAAACTCACGGACACTTACACAAACTCGCGGATACCTGCAGGAAAACTCACGCAGACCCATAAATCTCACGGACTCGCACAGAAACTCACCAGGATTCACACAAATTTACAAAACCTCACGAGCTCTCATAGAAACTTACGCAGACTCACGAAACCTCACGGACACTCATAGAAACTCGGGCAGTCGCACACAAACTCACGCAAACTCCTGGGAACTAAAAAAAAAAAAAAAAAAAAAAAACTCTCGAAAACTGACACAAACTAACACAGACACCATTGGATTGGAAAACCTTTATTGTTGTCTAGAGTTACAGGTGGGTATGCTGATCTTGCTAGGTGGCCGTCACTGGAGCCTGGCGCACGAAACTTCCAAAAACTCACGCAAACTCACATACGCAAAAAAAAAAAAAAAGAAATCTCGAGCAACTTCCCCTAAATTCACTCTTACGCCCACGAACTTCCTCGCGCGCTGTCCGACCTGAGAACCTCCGGAGTGAAAACAGCAGAGAGCCATTGGTCGATTGCGGACGAGAGTGTGGGCTCTTGACTGGGGCGCGTTCTTTTTTCGCTCGGGCTCCGCTACCGCCTGACCCTCGACCACGGGGCAAGACAAACAAACAGTGCGAAGGCCAGTCGGTTTCCGCCGCTCAACTGGTGTTGTGTATCCGTCTGCTTGCCCCCTTTTCTCTGCCGATTTCACGCTTTCTCTGCCGATTCCACGCTTTGCCTTATACACGCCGACGTGTATGGGCGGTGTTTGCTGGCGCTCGGTGAATGGGAGGAGATGTGTCGAAAGAACGTAGGCGAGAGCGGTTCCACTTCTCTTCCGCGATCCCAGAAAATCGCATTTGATTCAGTAATCTTGGTGTTGTTTTCTTTATTTTTTATATGATTGGTTTGACCCCAGCTCTATCATGGAGAGGGTTTTTCGATCTCGCTAAAATAACTTCCGTGGTTTTCAGCTCAACGTACGACTTTATCGTGGCGTCGAAACCGAAAAACACAGATAAACATCCGCCGGCGTCAAAAATATAACATCGGGTAAAACCCCTAGAAAAACACGGATAAACGTAACAAAATGTTCAATTGGGCAAGTTGGTACATTACTACGTATTCATGTTGAACCGATAAGAACCGAAAAATGACCGTTGGTGTCAAATATGGAAAATCGATTAAAACCGAAGAACACCAACTTCCGAAAATTTGTGCACCATGCTAGGACTGTTTTTTGTCGAAACCCTTCCCTTCCTAGACTTGAGCTGTTAGTTCTTTTTTTAAGATATCTTTCTCACTAATAATCATTGTTCTCCGTCCGAAACATATCACTGAAATATACCGATATTTGAAAAAAGTAGTAAACACCGGAAAACATCCGTAGGTTTTTCTTATAAATAAATACCGGAAAATCGATGGCCTTATAATTAGGCCGTGGACCTTCCGGTCCATGGCCTAATGTTACCAATGAACGCCTAATGCCAACAATGAACGTCCGCCGCTGAAACAAAAAAAAAAATTTTTGGAAGTTTTTTTTTTTTTTTTTCAAGCAACGACTGTTTATGTTTGTTTGTTTTATTTTTTTTTCGTTGAGACAATTTTTTGTATAGGCTTTGATCGGGCGCATACCTACAAACAAGCAGCCTTGTTATCCCAAATACGCCCTTTTCAAAAGTCAGAGTCACCCTATGGCAGTCTCGAAAGCTCCAATATTGCCGCTCTAATGGCGGTGATAGGAGATCAAACGGCTAAATCAAGCCCCCTTGATTTCGTGAATCGAAGGTGACGTAAAAAGACCCCCCTCTTTTCCTTTTTCTGCTCCATGCTTTCGAAGACGTTCGCTTTTTCTGGTGTGGAGAAGCTGTGTATAGGAAGTATTCACTGGTGGCCATAGCCGTGTGCACGATTGCTGAGCGCGTGCTGATGGCGAGCATCCACAGTTCTTTTAATAATAATAATAATAATAAGCTTTATTTTCATTTCCCATTACAGGTAATGATGGGGCCGAGAAAAAAAAGCCGCGATAGACGGCTTGACGAGCTCTCGGCCCCAGTGACATTCTGCAGCAGTTAAGAGGGAATAAAATAAAATACAAAGACATTCAATCAAAGAATAAGCACATTCAACGGATATCAATTACCTTTTGACAATCTTCAAAGCATATAAATATACAAAATCTACGTTTACATAAAGATACAAATACATGGACACGAGGAGAAATTACCGGATTAACAACTTACCGAGAACATATAGATACAACATCCAAATATATACAAGACCAAATATCAGTACACTATATTAAAGCTATGCATGACAGTACGCAATTCATTTAAACTCAATTTATCTATATCAATATTGTGAAACATTAGGGAATTGAGAAGTCTTGGGACCCGGTAGGATAACATTTCTCTGCCAACATTCAATCTACAATTTGGTATTTGCCAATAATCGGGGTTACGTGTTTGATACGTTGCAACATGTCTTTGTAAATTTGACAATGCTACCAAGGAAGAGGTGTTATGTTGCAATTCTTTTTTAAGCCTTGTGGATAGTCTATAGCTATACATATTTTTGATACTAAGTATATTATACATTTTGAACAAGTTTTTCGTATGCGACAAATATGGTGCATTTGCAATAGTTCTTAGCATTCTTTTTTGAATTAAGTGTACTTTCTCCAAGTTTGTTATAGTAGTTGTACACCAGACTAAGGAACAGTAATTTAAATGAGAATAAAATAACGATTTATATAACAAGAGTTTAATTGATGTTGGAAGTATATACCGGTGCCGGCATATCAGCCCTACAACCTTAGATAGCTTTTTATTAAGATACGCAATATGATGGTCCCAGGTCATATTATGAGAAAACACTACTCCAAGTGTTTTAAAATCATCTACCAATTCAATGTCAACTGAGTTTAAGGTTATCCTACATATTGATGGAATAGTTTTATGTTTTGTCCGAAATATAACAGCTTTAGTTTTGCTAGTATTTATTTTTAAAGCGTTCCTGTCGGTCCATGATGATATTTTATCTAATACTGAATTAATTTTTGACATGAGCTCTTCCACATTATCAGCAGCATAAAAAAGTGTTGTATCGTCTGCATACATTACAAATTTAATAGATGGGTCAATATTTACTATATCATTTACATAGACGTTAAAAAGAAATGGCCCCAAAATACTTCCCTGTGGTACCCCTGAGAAAATTGGTTTTGTATTAGAACAAAAGTTACCGCAACACACATATTGTTTCCGATTTTCAAGATAGGACCGTAGTAGATGCAAGGCTTGCCCACGAACACCGTAAAATTCGAGTTTTTGTAATAATAATTCGTGGTTTAAATAATCGAAAGCTTTTGTAAAATCAATATAAACTCCCAAAACAAGTTTCTTATCCTCTAAATTGCGTAAAATAAATTCTTTTTCTTCAAGTAAGGCAAGTTCCGTAGAACGATGTTTTTGAAATCCGAACTGCGACCTTGTAATGAGTTGATACTTGTCGAAAAAGTTTAACAATCTTACATGAATGAGTTTTTCAAGCCCCTTTGAAAACACGGGAAGTATGGAAACAGGTCTATAGTTATTAATGTCATTTTTATCACCTTTCTTATGCAGTACCGAAACTTTGGCAATCTGCATTCGTTTTGGAAATATAGCTGCAGATAAACACAAGTTATATATATGAGTTAAACAATGCACGATTAAGTCTAATACATATTTTACGGGTCTAATTTGGATATCATCCGCATCTCTACTGCAGGTATTATTTAAGTTCATAATTACATTAAAAACCTCAGAATCGCTAACGGGTTCGAAGAATATTGAATTTAAGTTTCTATATTTAATATACTCGCAAGCCTTATCGTCGTAAGCCAGAGAAACTAGATTTACAAAGTAATCATTAAATACATTAGCTAAAGCAGTATCTGTAACTTCTTCTCCGTTAATATGCAATCTATCTATGCTGTCATGGTTCTGATTATTTTGTCTAATTGAATTAACTTTTTTCCAAATAAGATCAATACGTCCAGCTGAAGATCTGAAACTATTATGATAATACCGTTCCTTAGCAGTTCTTAGTTCCTTCGTTAATTGGTTGCGATAAGCTTTAAACTTTGTCAAGTCATCTTGATTTCTTGATTTGTTAAATCTTTGAAATAACTTGTTTTTTTCACTAATTTTCGATAAAAGACTTGGGGTAATCCATGGTTTACGAATTCTACGTGATTTTTTAATTTTTTTGTAAGGAAAACTTTTTATATAGAAGCGTTTAAAACTTTCTAGGAACGTGTCGTAAGCTATATCAGGGTCTGTTGCGGCAAGAACATTGTTCCAGTCAGCATTTTCAATATCATTACGAAACACGTCCAGATTATAAGGGGTGATATGTTGAAAGTGTCTAGGTGACTCTGCATTTTTTTTTTTGACAAAGACTATCATTTACGCATAGGAATATAGGTAGGTGATCGCTTATATGGGTGGTGAGTATACCACCTTTCAGACATGTATAATCAATGTTTGTAATAAAAAGATCAATGTTTGTAATAAAAGATCACCCTCAAGATTGCCGGTCTTAGCAGCCTATTAATGTGGGCTCGTTCAGAGCATGCGCTACATCACCCACAAATATGGCGCCCAGTGAATACTCCTTATAGTGCCGACATTAGAGCGTCGAGTTGGCTCTGCACAGGGAGACTCGACTGACATTCGGAAAGGATCTATTGATGGAGTTACTGAACATGGAGGGCCCGACAGTCAAGTCAGTCAGTCGGTGTCCACGGACTGTCAAAATATCTTAGTTCAATTGACCTATACTTTGTTTCATTCTTGGTGTGCAACGCTGTTAAAGCTACTGGCGCAAGCGCGTGGCTTCATTGATGGTTTTGTTTGCGGGAGAACGCGTGCAAATGATCAACGAGATCAAGCTCACGCTCGCACCAGTATATAGCTTTGATAGCGGTGCACACTAAGTATGAAACAGAGTATAGCGTCATCCTGTGGCTAAAATATTAGTCTAAATTTCTGTATGCTAATGGCGGTTAAATACGAGTACCTATAGTCAAAGGCAGACGTACAAAAGTTGCGGTGTTCTTCGCTGTGCAGAGTCTTCATTATTCGCTTCAGTTTCGATGGCGAGAAGAAACTACCAGTGTGTACGAGGCGCTTATACTTGGGGACACCTTTTCTCGGCAATGAAACCAAAGCTATGGGTACCCGTGCGCTGCACGCACAGTGAGCGCCGATCACAGAGCTGTGCTCGCGCGAGTTGTCTCTGAGTAAACACCATTGCAATGTTTACAACCCCTCAGCCCAGCGTGCCAGCTCCTCAGCCCAGCACGCGCACGTTCGTCGCTTTGGAAAGCGAGCAAATCACGCCCCATACGCACGAACGCTGAAAATGGAACCGGCGAGGAGTCCTTTTTTTTTTAAGATTTATAGACGATTGCAAGCAAGGCGACTGGCCCCCGCCATGTCTCTGCTCGTGCGGACAAGCCCGTGCAACTGCAAGCTTGCCAAAGATATATGCTCACGCGCAAGGGGCACGTGTGGCACGGATGGGGCACCAGTCGGGGCGCCATGCTTGCATTATACATAGCTAGACCATATCTTCCTCTATTAGCCCCGTGCGCGACCGAAAGCGTCGCTGTGGTCGGCCTTCCACCAGAGCCGTATATTAGGAGAGTTTGGACAATAGGCGGAGCAAAGGCCGCCGCCAGCGCCAAATATTCCCCCCACGCTTAGAGCGTAAACTAAATTTGTGACACAGCGTCGACCAATCAGGAGACCTCTACTCCATCTCACAAATGTCGACAGTGAAGACAAAGGCACAGGCGCGTGAGCCTAGCTCAGCGAAACGCTATTGTTTGTACGAGACCTCGTGCATAGGAGGCACTTTCCAAAGCCACGCGCTCGTGCCCATGCCTTTGTCTGCACTGCTAGAACAGCGTCCTGAGACTGGCTGAAAGAAAGCAGTGCAAAGGGTGGGGTGCGCGAGCGTCTTGAGACGCGGAGTTCCGCTCGGCACGGCTCAAATTATACTTCGTTTCACGTTATCTGCGAGCGAAGCCAAAGCTAGAAGCGCGAGACCAGCGCTTTTTGCATTTCTCCCCAGCTCGCGCGCTCGAGCAAAGCCTGAACGCACGGAGCTTCCGTGCTCGCGCTTCCAGTTTTGCCTTCGCTCGCACATAAGGTGAAACGAAGTATAGTCGTGGCACAAATTTAGAGCACGCGACCACCGCTAGGGGCTGTTTCGCGGCCTGTGGTTGGCCCGAGATGCTCGCCTATTCAAACCAATGTATGGCCAAACTCTCTCAATAAACGGCTCTGCCTTCCACGATTGGCCGAACGCTGACTATGACGTCGGAAAGGGGATTTATCATCGACGGAAATAAGAGGAATGAAAGAACTTTAATTTTGACGGTGTTGGCAGTGTTCCTTTGAGAGCGCAATGATTTCAAGCTTCCATTATGCTAATAACAAACACCATCGAACTTGTTGTTTGCAAGGTAATGACGTCACAAGGGGGAACCACAGGAGGGCGCCACCAAAACATCTCGCCGCTAATACTGACAAAGCCTGGCAGATCGCCCATAGAGCTAGTAATATGTGGATCGCCACGAGAAGCGGCCGCCGAAATGGAAAAGGTGGAGCGGCATACAACGGATGAGAGGAGAGCCACGTAACGGACGCCCCGATGCGGCGAGACGCCGAAACACACTTCTCCGGAGCGATGGAATGTCCGCTCGTGCTCCTCGCGTTCCTCGCGATATACCGCTTCTTTTCTCGTCGTGTTTGAAAACCATGTTCCGGGTCCTCGCCGCTGCAAAAGCTGTGCGCTGACGTCCAGGTTCCCCGAGAAATGCACTGTGCTACCAGATCCTCGCGCTCGAAATCTGCGACTGGGCATTCTATGGCTCCGTCGTCGAACTGCCAGACTTTGTGAGTATTGGCCCCGAGAAGTTTGCGCGGCGCCCCATGACGGCGAACCGTGGTGACGTCACGGCGAGGACAGAATGTTTCCCTGACTCGCCCCGTTCGCCCAGTGGAGGCTGTGACAACGTTACGTGCCGGTGCGCTCGTTTCTATGTAATTATTTTCCTGCGCGATTTTCGTAGGGAGTGTAAATTTTTATGTGTGGCTTTATTGAGGTATGGCCTGTAGCTACAGGCGAAACTTCAACCAACATTTCAGGCATGGTTGACAGGGCAGGCCACGCATGAATCGCAGCTGGCATATGAAAATGAAGAAATATTGTCACCATTGCAGGAGCATCACTATAGATTTGCATCTCACACAATCAATGCTGCTGATGGTCTAAATAAATTGGCAGGTTATGTATACTATATTTTTTGTATCTTGTTTTTTTTTAAGCAAAAATGCGGAAGCAGAAAAGCTGAATGCTGCTCCAACAACATGTTAAATATAGTCAGGGCCATGGAGAGAAAATCAAAAGTTTTGTGTTGCCAGAAAATCTAGTCATCTGTTGTCAGAGAGTCCAGCTATACGGAGTTTGGAGGCCGAGGATGCTTTTGGGGACTTGCAGCAGTGTCTCTTTTAATTGGAAATGACAATTCAAACTAAAGGGTTCATCTTCCGAATACCCAAGGCTGGAATAAAGAAAGAATGCCAGGAAAAAGTATAAACATTCCAAATTAAGTTACTACTGGTGTGCATATTTTTCGTAATTCAATATGTCTCGTACAGGCGATTGGGGGCAATTTGGTCGTTTTTCCTGCTACCATACAAACTAATTTTCAGTAATTGTGCATCTTCGAAACTATAAAACACGCCTGCATACGTGTACGAACTATATAACTAATTCACGAATAATTAATTATATTAATTTTTTGTGAATTAATATAATTAAGACCGCCAGAGCAACGACAGTGGCGGTCTACTGGGGGGAAGAGGGGAGAGAAGCGAGATGGCGGAGAGAGAGAGAGAGAGACAGGTGTCTCTGTTGTTGAGTGGGGTTTTGCGTTCGTACATTAGCATTTTTTGCCGAGGAGGGGCCGTAAAAAGCTCGACAGCTTTACAAAGAAAGATGGAGCAGGGCTCGCGCTCACCGGGTGTGTACACAAACTCATCGCAAACGCGGAGGTGTTGTGAAAAGGAGCAACGACGAATTTCCGGGCAGACGGCCGCGTTCTCACGCAAAAGGACAACAAACAACGGCAACAATAACGCCACCAACTACACCGACTACACCACCATCATTACCAACAAGGGCAGAGGTAGACAGGCAGGCAGCAGATAAAAACGCTAAAAAAAGCCGGGGTGTAAATCTAATCCCGGAGCAGGGCTCCCGCAGAGCGGAGCCGCAGAGTATCATTCGCCTCGAGGCGCGGCCGCAACGTCGACACTATATGTGGTCCGTTTCACGAGCGGCCAATTCATCATCGCCTGCCCAGTTTCGCAGCTCCGTGAGCGCGGACCAGAACGAAGCCGCAACAACGAATACGAGCGCGGAGACTGGAGCTATACCTTCGAGCACACTCACGAGCGTTAACTATGTTTCCGATGCCTGCTGGCATGACGGTTCGGAATTAAGAAAATTCATAGCAAGTTGGTCCGGTGTCCTTAGAGCGTCAGGTTAGTACATCAACGACCGCGAGCCCGCACATGCGATTTTGGCTTTGCACATTATACGTTGCTTCCCTACATATATCATAGGCCGTTCTAAGGCAGAGCGACTCCCCACTATGTAAACATTCATACTAGAAACTTGGTGCTAACGTAATTAGTTTTTAAATTGCGCTCAAGTCATATTTTTCGCCAAGGATTTCCAAAAGGGAAGAGTGTAAGAACATTAGCAAATGCCTGAAATGAAAGGCGTTTCTGGAATGAGCTCCACCGGACGTTAGACGTTTCGGAGAGGAATTTTCGTTTCTTTAGTTGTAGACTTGTAGTCCATTTTTCAGTGATTTTCTTTTTCTCACCTGGATCACAATTTGTTAGCGCAAACCGTGGAGCCTAAAACACACCGTGTATCACCCTCAACCCAAGACATTACGACTCTGTTGCGAGCTTTGCACCCTATAGTTGTTTTAAACAATCACGCTTTAAATGTTAGTATTTTTTAAAAGAAACAATCATGACACTATACCATGGGTCCGAGTGCAACGTAGAACAAGTAGCTTTATTATCTTCTTCGATCACCAGTTGGTATAATCTCAATTCTCCAGTTAATAATCGGCAAGTAATAATAATAATAATAATAATAATAATAATAATACCACCTTTATTTTTTCCAACAAAACAATGTTGAAAAGGTGACATGGGAAAAATGCTGAACAGCTTGACGAGCCCCGAGCCACCTGAACCAGCAGTCGCGATGCAGGCGCCAAAGAAATTATACAAAAATAAAACATGGCACTACATGTTTGAGAAACATTACAAAAAAAAAAAAAATTAAAGCTATACAAGATAAGTAGCATATTGATACAATTTACTGTTAAGAATGGAACCTTCGGCAACCTTTTTCGATTTTCAACGCTGCGGAAACGAGTCCCGAAACGAGTCCCGACGTGTTCTGGACTGTCGCCCACCTGTCGAAGTCTGCCCGAAACGAGTCCCGACGTGTTCAAGACCGTCGCCCAGCTGTCGTGGTCTGCCCGAAACGAGTCTCAACGCGTCCGTGACGTCAACGGGACGTGTGTGTGTGCGTGTGGGTTCGTGCGCTCCGGAAGGGGAGAGAGGCCTGGCCTAACTGCGGAGAACCATGGCTATGACGCATTTCTGGCTACGACGCGGCGGGCTTTGCTGCAACGCACTTGGCGGTCGCACCTGCTGCCCTGGCGGAGAGTGAGGGAGAAAACGGACCCCTATATAAGGCGGGGCGTGAGGCTGCTGAGTGGTTCTCTCGGATTTGACGACTGTATCGCTACCATGTAATTAAACCGTTCGTTACGTTACCAATTCTCCCACCTCCACTGGACCCCTGGGTTCTTCTCTTCGGGGAATGGTCGTCGTCACGAGCCAGGAGGCCTCTGGACGTGCGGCCTAAGCCCCGCCTCGAACATTACACAATAGTGAAAACATACAGAGAAAGTTAGAGCATCACTGAAATAAACGCAAAAGAAAGTGGCAGGAGGATCCATCCTACACGTCCGTTAGATGTGCATAGAGAACTTGATGGGGTCTCCTGTTTTGAATATCGATGCTTTGATGAATTTTTTTTTAAAGTTGCCTCGCTTCGAATGTGTTTTGCAGTGCATTACCGTACCTTAATTTGCTTGGCTAAGTTTTACCTTCATTTGATTGGCAAAGCTCATTTGCTATACCTTGATTTGTTCGGCGTAGTTAGGCTTAACGTCCCGAAAGTACCATCATAATCTCTAATCTTCTGGTACAGTCTTCGACTGTGGGATCGTTGGTGGCGGAACACTCCCGTGAGCCGTGCAAAGACTCCACGGCAAAACCGCGCCCGAAAGTGCGTACTCGACGATACGCGATTGGGACCATGTTAAGGTTCCGGACGAAGTCCATTAGGCTGCTGCTGACGTGTCCTTCTAAAACAGATCAGCGGTCAGTACATCATTCGTTTCCGCGGGTGCCTCAGGAACCCTCCGTTCAGGTAGCGGTTATCGATTCCTGACGCCATGTTCTGGTCAGCGGAGGAAGAACCAGACACTGGCTGAAATTACATGTGCAGAACCAGAAGCCTGTATTATGTTCCCCTACTTCCAGTCTGGCAACTGTGGGCACACCTTAGCAAGTCTATCAGACGATCTACTCACACCGGCGGCAAAATGGCGGCGCCCGTAGGCCGCACTTGCGAACGTCCGTACGGTGGCTCGGCAAGGGTCCGAGCCCCCGTGGCCAACTCGCCGCGACCGCATTCGCTCCAGTTCCTATTTTCGTGGACCGGCGGCTTCCCCGTCACGACAGCGCGACGGCCAGGGGCAGTGAGCCGATGATCGGCACGTCCCGGCTCTGCTCGTAAATGCCACTCGCGTACCCCGTATTCAAATCGACCCTGTACGCCGCGGGAAGAAGGGTCCACTCGAGTGACAACCCTCGCCTACCCTCACCACCTTCTCCTTCCCTGTGGCCTCTTCGCCGGAGGCTACCCCCACCGGTCGTAATTAAAACGACCCTAATGATCTTTCCGGACGTCTCACCCTCGCCATCTTTTACCTTTGTTTTACGAGGATAAATGACAAGAGTGTGTCATTATGACTCCTCCGCCTTTCTTTATGTGTCATTAACTGCGTAGGGATCACGGTATGGGGAAAAGGTACGGCGGGCAATCTTATTAATAGGTTTTTTTCCCTCCCCCCCCCCCCCCCACCTCTCCGGCATTGATCCTTGAGCAGGTTGGGAATGTCCCGTTTTTCCCCATTCTCTTACCGTTCTTACTGAGAAAAAGAAGGAGGGAAACCAGCTTGATGTCCTTTCCCCATTTGGGTAGCGTCATTCGTATGGAAAGAGAGAAATGGGGAACCTAGGGAAATGGCCCACCGGGAAGAAGGGATATCCTCCACTCTTTTTAGGGGAAACCCCCCTGGCTTTTTTGGGAAGACCGCCCCAGTTCCACGGCCATGTGTTTGACACCGCATCTGGGGAGGAGTTGCTGAACGGTAGTTGCCATATGTCTTATTCCTGCGGGAAGATATGGGTAATTTTACCCTCCCCAATCCCGCGTCGGGTTCTGATGTTCATATTAGTTAACATAAAAGAAAGTAAGGAAAGTAGTGTGACGTCATACGGAACACGACCTGCGTTCCGTGTGACTTGTGTGACACGTGCTGGCCCTCGATAAATGACGTAGAAATGTCAGCACTACGGCCTTCTACGATATAGGTGGCGTTGGTGGGAATAAATCATAGAGAGGAGGCGTATCGTTGCGTCAGTGTGTTCGACTCGCATTGATCATATGTATAAAGTAGACATTCTAAAATGTAACACTAATGCACTCCGAGAGTCGTTCATTCCGAAAACTTCAGTGGATTGGAACCACCTTCCCGCATCTATCGCAACAATTGTTCCTGACCACTTATTTAGAACTGCCATTAATAATCTATACTGCTCAGATTGAGCTGCAAGTGTATTACTGCCACTAACCCCCACTCCCCTCTGTAATGCCGATGGCCTTGAGGGTATTCTAAATAAATTAATAAATAAATAAATAAAGACTACAGTTCAACGATCAGGCCTTTTCTTGTGGTAAAAAACTCTAGTTACTGAATGCTCACATAACGCAGGGCGTGTCTTATCGTGTCTCATTGTCTTACTATGTCTTATTACGCCCACGCCTCTTGCTTCGGGATTTGTTCTTCGGCGTTCTCATCGGCTGATGTCTGACAAGCTGTGGAACGATAATAAGAGGCTGGGAGTACGCCACTTCTTGCTGTTCTTAATGTCTCGGTGGCTAGGTCAGGTCCTGTTGGCGGAGATAGAGAGGTAATGGAGCCTCTCTCCGTTCACGCAACTTACTGACGTCAATGAGTCGCCACCTCGGACGTCACAGCTTACTGACGTCACAACTTTGGGCGTCACAGCTTACTTCCTGACGTCACGACCGTCAACGCTACAACTTACAACTTACTAACGTCACATCTTTCGGACGGCACAACCTTGGTCGTCGCAACCTACCGACCTCACAATCTCGGATGTCACAACTTACTGACGTCACAAGTTTGGACGTCGCAACTTACCGGGGTCACAACTCTGGACATTAGGACTTAGCAACGTGGCAACTTATTGATGTGACAACTTTCCAACGTCACAACTTATTGACGTGACAACTTTCCAACGCCACAACTTTATGACGTCGCAACTTTGGGCGTCACAACTTACTTGCGTCACGACGTCGGACATATCACAATTTACTGACGTGACAACTTACTAACGTCACACCTTACTGACGTCACAACTTGCTAACACCCCAACTTTCTGACGTCCCAACTTTCAGACGTCAGAACTTACGTACGTCACAACTTTGTAAAGAAGCCGTTAACGTGTTATGGAACATCAAGAACAATTTTCAGAACGAGCACTTCGTAATCAGTGTTGAAATCCAAAACGTGCCGTAAAATGCCAAAACAAAAGTTTTTTCCGGGTAACGTGGTTGTTACCCTAAAACAAAACAATGGTCTGAGTGAGCAAAGAAGGTAAATGATAGCGTGAGTTCACCGAAACGCAAGCTATTCGGTGACTCTATGTAATGACGACACACCACAGCTTGCTGGGCGGTTGGCTGCTCAGTGGCGGCGTGCAAAACGTGACGGAGATTTCTCGGATAGTACGAGACGCAAGTAAAAAAAAAAAACGACGCAAATCCTTTTTTTTTTTTTAGGGGGGGGGGGGGGGGAGTGTTACGTCGAGTGATCGCGTCGTCGAGCTTCAATCGATATCACGAGCACACTCTAACAAAAAAAAAAGGTATGAGTTCACGTTCCTGCTAGAACACAAAGTCGGCCAATCACGGCGAGCACTTGAAGGATCACGGCGAATGACGGAGCTCAGGATAGGATTAGACAAAATAATAATAATAATGCAATATGTGCGGGGACAAGAACGAGTGAAACGTCGTGCTCATCGTCCCTAAGCACAACGCTTTTTCTTTCTTTTTTTTTTTTTTCTATTTTGAGGGGGGAGGGTTACATTTGTATTCTAAGTTTATTTGCTGAGATTTTTTTTTTTTTCGCCATGATTGGCTGTCTCCGTGTTTTGCGAGAAAATGAACTCACGGGATTTCTTTTTTAGAGTGCAAGCCCAGAGTTGTGCCTATATACGGCGAACAAGTGGTGTAATATGCGTCGTTGGCACATCGAAACGTAAAGAGGGGAAAGCCAATCAAACACTCTAAAAAAAGCCCGTGCGTATGCTTTCCCGCACAACACTCAGAGAGCCAATCACCGCAACTTACGGAGGCAGCTCAGCGAATGACAATGCCGAAACATGTGTTTAGACCAAAAAACGCAGTCTGAGTTGTGACATTAAGCAATGCAAGCGTGACGTTTTGCATTGCTTAATGTCACAACGCAGACTGCATTTTTTGGTCTAAACATATGTTTCGGCATTGTCATTCGCTGTGCAGCTTCCGTAAGTTGCGGTGGTTGGATCTCTGAGTGTTGTGCGTGAAAATAGACGCACAGACGTTTTTTAGAGTGAAGAGCAACGTAGAGAACGCGTAGAGAACGCGCGATGACGAGGCAGCGAAACTCGCGCCGTCATTGGCTGAGGTAGGGGGTAAACAAACGCACGTGGGCGCATTTAGGGGGGAGGGGGTGAACTATAACGCAGCAGGTGCGCAAGGAGCAGAGGAACTTACACGCCGTATTCGCAATGAGAAGCTCGCTAGGGGCGCTTGTGTTTTCTTCACTATGGGTAGTGCACGTGCTACCCACGGGGTTATTTTTTTTTTTCAATTTTCATTGTGCATGTAAGCTTGGCATTGCGCGTGCCTGCACCAGCAGAGGAAGTTGAAGTATCCTCGTTCTGGGTTGTAAAAAAATTCCACCAGGCGGCGATACCCAAACTTCTCACCGCGAATATGGCGCCTCACTGGTGCCCCAGGCGTGCAAAGCACGTGCAGCGCGCGCGTGAACGTAGCCTTGGCAATCTTGCAATTGCACATACTTGCCTGCACGAGCAGAAGCATGGCGGCGGCCAGTCGCCTTGCTTCAAACGCCTAGTGCCGCTAAATAAGCTACGCTTCGGTGTAACGACACTTCCCCATCTTGTGTCTTAAAGTCAAGGTTGCCAGTTATCTGAAGCTATATCTGAAATTACAAGAAACGCTTTTTCGTCCTCCGGAAAACTTTAAAACAGTCCGCGACAGAGCAAAGCTATATCGCATGAGCTTCTTGACACCGAAACGAATGCCGAGGAAGTCACACTTTCCAATCATGACGATCGGCAATTGCGTCTGCTCTGCACAAGCTCCAAGATGGTGGCGTTCAAAACAATATCGGGAACAGTGTGGCGCTACCCTATATAAGCGTAGCTTATATAGTGGCTCTACAATCGCCAATACACCAACTCTATTTTTTTTTTTACGTTACTGTACTGCGTTGGCACTGCTGTCGGCACTGCGCATGACCAGAGGCTTCAGGCGAATCTGGTTTACACCCTGGTGTGGACAAACGCGGGTTTGTTTTGTGGGAATTTGGACTCTAAATGACTTGGGTGACGAAGCGGTGGGCGCGCGAGGAGCGAGTGCGGGGCCAAGGCACTGGAGACGAGGCGCGTGGACGGGACAGCTCAGCCATGGCGGCGTAAGCCACGGGACACCGGAACATGGTCTCAATGGGGACTTTTAGCAAACCGTTACCGTGTTCTGCGTACCGCACTACCGGAGCCCTGGAAGCATACTTGTAAAGGGGTACTGAAACGAAGTGATGTGGACGCGAGTTCTCTACCCCTCGCTTCAAAAGCTGCCAGCGAGAAGCGCAGTTTGTATTGCGCGCGTGACGTCCAGGGCCTCTGCAGGGCCAAGGGCACCGTAGATGCGGGCCTTGCCGCTTGGTGGCGTTGACGCGTAACTATCTCGCCTAGCAGTAATATCCGATGACTGTAAAGGCTCTATTCTCTACACATATAGCTCGCCCGTGACGTCATTTGCGGCCATTCCGGTATTTTATGGGCCGTGACCGCGCGGTTCGCCGTGTTAGTTTCACACCGCAAAAGTAGGAGCTCGAGGGAACCAGTAAGTAGAAATATCTGTCACTAGCCACCAATGGCGGCACCTCAGAGGCGAATTTACGGGGGGAGGGAGGTAAGGGCGGCCGCCCTTACCTCCCTCCCCAAGCTCTTCAAGGTCAACTTTGTTTTAATAAAATCACTGACATACGCCAGCCAAAAGTTTAGATTTTGGTGGCATAGCAAATATTGGGTCAACAAAATAAATCCCCCCCTCCCCCCCCCCCGTCCCCCCTCTGCCAGCCGAATGTCTACCCATAAATCTGTCGCTGCGGCACCTGCAAGCTCTGTAGATAAGGTATTCACTGGGTGCCATATCTGAGCGCGTTATTCACAGCGCATCCGGGGCTATTGTTGACCTGGCAGGAGGTCCCCGCGTCCTCAGGTCCAGATGAAGCTTATATCGTCTGCTAAGGACGGCGATCTTCTTGGTGTGAAAGGCACGTTGCGGAAGCACTGCGGAGTTTTTCGCCAAGCTTCGCCATTCCGTTAAAGCCCGAGTTGGTACGAGTTAGGGTTTTGTAGCGCCCCGCCTAGCGCTTCCGCGTTGCTTTCTGAAATCAAAATTTCGGTTCAGCATCCCCTTAAGCGCGCGCTCGGCTGATACAGTGACCGCGGGACGCGCGCTTCAAAGCCGACGACCAGACACGAGATTCTGGAAGGCAGAAGATCCTCCTCACCCTGCGGGAGGAGGAAACAGGCAAAGGTGGACAGGGTAGAAGGGGGAAAGGAGGAAACGGATGAAAAGTGGTAAGCACGAACTGGTCGTCGGTCTTTGAAAGCATGCTATAGTAAACGTAAAGAGTGGACACTCCCATAGCAGAGCCGTGTATACAGACAGTTTGGTCAATGGGAGGCGCGGGCAGAGCCAGGGCGTGCATCAGACGCAGATAGAGCGCTTGGAATGCTCTCTTGGCCAACCAGAAGCCGAAAAGAATCCCCTAGTGGTGGTAAAGAGACTGTTTTAATCAAAGGTATATGTTCGTATAGAGTTTTAATAAGCGCGTAAGAGTGAAGTGTAGTAACCTTTCGTTGTCGAAAATAGAGTGCACGTGATGTTTCGATCATGATCATGCAGAAAGCTGTAAGAAACGAATGCGCCGCTCAACTCTGTTTTGCCCGAACAGACTGTGACCGCTCGGACGGCAGATTCCCGGCCCTCGGCGCTTGGCGTACGGATTATGTCGATCGTTCCGCTAATCGCACTCTTCCACCATGATTTTGGATGACCGTGATGAAACATCACGTGCACCATATTTTCAATCATCGAGAGTTACTCCGACGCACTCATCAAGTTTGTTTCTCACGACCACCGCCAGGGTATTATTTCCGGCTTCTGGTTGGCCACATTCGAATTTCTGAAGACGCCCTGGAACACGCCTCGCCCGCTTTCGGCCAATGGCGCCTCCTCATTTGTCTTCTATACTTCCCAACGAATGCCCGAACTCTACATATACGGCTCTGTCCCATAGGCCCCAGCGACTCAGATATGTATGTATGTATGTATGTATGTGTCTATGTATGTATGTATGTATGTATGTATGTATGTATGTATGTATGTATGTATGTATGTATGCATGTATGCATGTATGTATGTATGCATGCATGCATGCATGCATGCATGCATGCATTTATGTATGTATGTATGTATGTATGTATGAATGAATGTATGTATGTATGTATGTATGTATGTATGTATGCATGTATGTATGCATGTATGTATGTATGTATATTTGCGGCTCAATCTCTTTGTATCGAGAGTCTTGTAAGAAAGGCCAATAGTGGAACGACACGGAAGACACCTAGTAGTCGGCAGCGGCGCAAAATTAGTTTCGGTTTCAATAAACCTTAGTTTCGGTTCCGTATTTTCAGCTTTTGCTTAGCTTCGCTCGGGAGCTTTTCTTTACTTTTTCTAGATACTCACCCGTTTACTTTCCAGTTATTTTGAAGTCACCCTTTAACGCTATTACGGCCTTTTAGCGCAGTCGCATTCCTTTTGTTAGAACTCAGCCCAAGAAATAACGGCAAGAAGAAGCGGCCCAAAAATATATCCTAGGCAAAATCATGCACAGGCAGACAAGCAGCATGTTGTGCAGCTACAAATGCATGCATGTAGAAACAGGAGAAAGCTTGCGCATTTTTAGGTGATAACTTAAGGGTGCGGTGGTGGTAGGTTAAAACGTTTTCATCGAGACACATAAGACCGCGGAACGCCAGTGCCCGGCATTTGGCCCTCGCGTTCTAACGCGTTCGACCAGTGCAGTCGGGGACAAGGGCCGTTCGCTCTCGTCTTCCCATCTCCCTTCGTTTCTCGGCGCATAATAAAGAGTTTTATACCACCGCGAGCCAGCTCCGCCGCCGGTTAACGCTCAACGCTAGAGTGCCTCAATGTTGTTGGCCGCTGCGCCTTGCGCAGCGGCCAACAACATTGAGGCACTCTACCCAACGCGTCTTCCCAGCGCCACCCGCGGCTCCTTCTGCAGTGCAGACGGCCTGCAACGAGCGCCGATCGTGCGCCGATGCGAAGCACGGCTGAACGCTGCAGGCGGTCGGGGGCGGTTTCGCTAGCGCACTTGTCGTATGCGAAAACTATAGAGTGATGTAAACTTGCTCTATGCTAAAACTTTAAGGCCCGTATCAATTCGCACCACTTCACACTACGTTGTAATCACTTGGCAAGTGCGCGCACATTATTTTTTTTTAATATTTGACTTTGCTCGTAGTCTTGTACGCTTGACTTTATGCCTAACAGATTGGCTCTGCTTGACGTAACTGTACAAAGGTAGGCCCCAGACAACACCATCTTCATTTGTTTGCACGGCGTCCCCAATTATTATATATATATATTTTTTTACCGCAAAAATGTATTACGCGTTGTCCACCGCTCATCTTTCGCCCGAAATAGCGCTAACGGTACGAAGTATATTCTAATCTAACCATCTCATTCAAAATTTGTACGGGATTTTCTCGAAAATTTCCATGGGAAAGTGGGGCCCGTTCCCTCCCGGCATTATCTAACGTCATCCATCTCCGTGTATTCCTCGGCTCCGTCGAGCGCCAATTTCCCCATTAAAAAATTTCCGAAAATAACTTTTGAATCAGATGGCTTCTCAAGTGAAACTTTGGTGCGGACCGCGATAGATTTGGACGCCGAGCGAGCGTTCAACGACGCGTAGGTTATTTTTGCGGTGAATTGCTTTTTTCCGTTCGTCCGTTCGTCTGTTTTGTCCGTGCGTTTCCCGCTAAATTTAGCGGGGTAATTGATATCACGACACTTATACACGAATTCAGTTTCTCAGCAAAACTTTAGCGGGAAAATTGACGTCACGTGACCTGACATCACGGGAGATACATACCGATTCAGTTTGCCCGCCAAACATGGTTGAAAATTTACGTCACGTGACCTATGCACCGATTCAGTTTCACCGCTACATTGAGCGGGAAAGAAGCGGCACGTGACCTATTATACATCTCGGGAAAATTGACAGCACGTGACATATACGTCAACTCAGCTCCCCCGCTGAATTTAGCGGGGGAATTGATATCACGACACTTATACACGAATTCAGTTTCTCAGCAAAACTTTAGCGGGAAAATTGACGTCACGTGACCTGACATCACGGGACATACATACCGATTCAGTTTTCCCGCCAAACATGGTTGAAAATTTACGTCACGTGACCTATGCACCGATTCAGTTTCACCGCTAAATTTAGCGGGAAAGAAGCGCCACGTGACCTATTATACACCTCGGGAAAACTGACAGCACGTGACATATACGTCAACTCAGCTCCCCCGCTGAATTTAGCGGGAAAATTCACACATCAATTTATCGTGAACGTCAGTTTTCCCGCTATATTTATCGGGAAATTGACGTCCCGTGACACCTATTCCTTCACCAATTCCCTATAACGCATTTCATGCATTTCCCTACAATGCATTTATGCATTGTAGGTAGGGTTCCCTGTTTTCGATGTTTCTTTTCCTTCGAATTCGCAGGTTATTTATCGGTGTTTATTATTTTCCTCGTGAATCGGTGTTTTTCGGTGTCTAATTTTAAGGCCGGAGAGAGATCGGTGTTCCTCGGGCTTGCGTTGCAAAGGGGCTGTGTAATTGCTGGAGACAATATTATGATTTACAAGCTATATACATTATAATATTTTCTCCAGTAATGTTGGTATAAAGATAAAATAAGGAAACTAGGCAAGGAATGTGATTTCGATAAAAAGAAACAACCCCAAGGAGAGTTCAGTGTTGCTGTGTACCGGGTAAACCGGGAGAAAAAAAAAAACGTAGGGTGAAGATTTCTTTCCGTTAAACTGGTGTTCTTTTTTTTTCCTCAAATCATTTTTTTAACGATTTAGAGAAAACCGTTTTGGGGATCCATTTTTGGTGTTTATATAGTATATATACCGAAAATACGGAACCCTAATTATAGGACTGAAGGTAAAGGCAGGGGCGGATTTAGGGGGGGGGGGGGCGGGGGGGGGGGGGGGGGGGGGCGACCGCCTCCCCTGAGCTCCCCAAGGTCAACTTTTTTTAAAATAAAATCATTGATATACACCAGCCAGAAGTTTAGTTTTTGGCGACATAGCAAATATTTGGTCAACAAAATAGACCTGGGCAACGTTTGGACCGTGTCATATCTCAGCAGACTCCCGACTCCCCACCCCCCCCCCCCCGCCGAAGGCCTACCGCCCCCCCCCCCCCCCACCCCAGGCCTGACCCATAAATCCGCCCCTGGGTAAAGGTCGCTGCCATTTCTTTTATTGTTATTATTATTATTATTAGTATTATTAGTAGTAGTAGTTTATTAGTAGTAGTAGTAGTATCATCATCATCCTCGTTTCACTCCCAATGAGATTGCTGCAGATAAGGACGTCGAAGAAAGAACGATCGAGCGAGAAATGTGAATATATTTAGCCACACCCCGCGCTTCTGAAACTATCGGCAGAGTTCCACGTTATCTTTATTAGGCGCGTTCGTTACTTACACGAGCGCGTCCCGCGAGTGCTCCCCCTGTTACTCCAGTGTTATCTCGAGCGCGCGTGTGCCTGCGTCAATCAATTATTGCACTCACGCGCGCCGAGTCAGATACAGATTGAAATGCCGGACGCGGATGGACACCGTGTCGCAATAGGAAGTTACGACGAGCGGTCGCAATGCCTCGACGCGCAAACATTGCATCGCAAAAAAAAAAAAAGTATATATATTTATGATAATCATAATAATAAAAGAAAAAAAGGCCAGGCGAAAAAGTAGGTGCGTGCCCGGAATGTTCGGCGGCGGCGGCAACGCGCTCTAAACGCCCGTGCCAGCCTGCGAACGTCGCCGGACACACCGTCAACTGCCGCGTGCACGGCGCGCCGCTCTGTTCGCCGAGCGTTAAAAATTTACCGGACTCGGAATATATATTTGCTCGTCGCTCTTCCTCGTGCGTTTCTATTTTCACCGGGACGGGAAGCCTAGCAGACCCGTTTCTTTCAAAATGTCTATCGAGAAACATTGGCGTGCGTCGTCAATGTCCCGGGCACAAAGCGTGTGAATGGATCTCCGAGTTCTCGTCAAACGTTAACGCAACACTCGTGTTTATTTTTTTTTATTTTTTTTATTTTTTGCACGTGTTGCTGTTGCCGAGTTTACGCTGAATGCTGGCGTATAAACCCCGTGTCCAATAACATAGTCAAAAAATACGCTCCAAAAACAATGACCGGCGAACTCGGATGTTGGTGGGAAAAAAAAAAAAGGCTTTCGTGCAGCAATTCGGCCTTTTAAATTAATCTTGCACCAAATACGTGGTTTTTCCTCTTGTTGTATCCGCCATCTAAAGTTATGTCGAACAATTTTTATCTTTAGAGCTGCCGCATTCTTTCTCAGCACTTGACCCTTATTATACACTCCGCTCTTGATTTGGGCATGGTCATTTTTACTCGGGGTAAATTTAGGTCCAAGATGTCGGTCTTTGAGAACAAACGGTATTCGAAAAAGTATTTGAAGATGATCAAATACGCTCGTTCTATTTTCACCTGGTATCGAAATACTTTTCTTAAATGTCTAATAGAATTTATAATTAAACATATATATATTTTTTTTTGTCGAAGTGTTTTCTATTTGTATTTAAATATATTTTTGGAAGCGTTTAGGCCATCCCCGAGTCCCTGGCAGCCTATAAAAGGCAGAACACGCTGAATAAGGCGTTCTGAACTTCTCACTACTTCAGGGCCTCTTATTATGATCGCACCGCGCCGCGAATGAGATTCGGCAATTTGCTTCCGCGTTCCTCAATCTGCCCGAGACCGTGGGGAGAGTTTAGTAGACCGTTCTTGCGACAACCCCGATAGTCCGTCGACGTCTTTGCGCGTGCAACGTATCGTTACCCGGTATATCAGAGCGCGAAAATCCGATTCACTAAAAGCTCGCGCTATTATACAGCCGCTGCGCATGCGTGACCGACGCCATCGCGTGTGCGACAGGAGACACGAAGTAAACCAACCATGAAATCGCACACACAAACACACACACACACACACACACACACGCGCGCGCGCACGCACACACACACACGGTCATAATGGACCGCGCCCCGCGCGTTTGCTAACTCGTCTCACAGACTATCGCAGTAACTAACAACCAGGTTGACACCGACCAGAAAACAGCAAAAAAAGAGCGGACACGTGCGCGCACACAAAAGGGACGGGTTGGTCAGGCAACGCATGAGTAATGGCGGCACGGTCGCATAACGCGTGACGTGTGTCGGTGTCACTGTCGCTCTACCCGCTCGTTTGTCCCTACGCGGTCGAAACCGATCTCCCTCCTTTCCCCGGCTGTCCCTATTACCTCCTCCGTTTTTTCCCCTTATTTAACCTATTGCTCTCTATCTCTCTCTCTCTCTTCCCCTTCATCTTCTTCCCCTCGAGACTGGTTGCGGGGCGCTGCTTTCGGTCCCGCACACATGCGCAGGCGCTTCCTCTCACGTGAATGTGGTTTCTGCGCACGCGCGTTATCTACACACACCCACTGCGGGCACCAATACGGGTTCTTCGCGTGAATGAAATCGTGTGTGATATCGTACGTCTTTTCTATCTTGGGAAATGAGAAATAGTAATTGCTTAAATTTGAAAAAATAAAAACACGGAGGGGTAAACGCAAAAACCGCTGCTCGTGATTTTTTTTTTTTAAGTAATCACATTTGCAAGGCGTTCGCACTAATCAGTGACTTCCTATCTATAAAAAAAAAAGATCAAATACCGCATAAATAAGAGAGTACGAAACAAAAAACAAACAAACTCTAGAGACTGGGGATACATGGCGAGAAAAGCACGCAAAAGACCTGGGATCATTTTCTGTGTACCTTTTTATCCCTCTCTTGGGCTTTTGCGAAACCAACATCCCGAAATTAGCTGTTTCCTCACTCTCTCTCTCTTCCTCTCTCTCTTTTCTCTTTCTCCCCTTTAACATTAAACTAATATTATCAGTATGGTTTCACGATTTAAGGAACGCCTGGTTCACATATTTGCGTTCGTTGGACTAACGGCAACTAATATCAGGGACAAAAGAGTCATTGCGACGACAGCCGTGCTTCGCATGCCGCGGGAACAACCAATTCCTAGCTGCGAGAATCAATCGTGACTCGAAACGCCCCCCTTATATGTTCCTCCATCTGTGATGATTGGTCCGTTGCGAGCGACGCAATCCGACCCATTCCAACACCACTTATACTCGTTTACTCCTCAAGAACCGTAGTAAAAACGTAGTCCGGCTCCTCGCGGAACATTACTAATTTCTCCTTCTATGTGGAGAATTAAGAAATATTTCGGTGCATTTTAGATAAGATACATGTTATCTTATCATGACGTGCCCGTCTCGAACGCCAAAAAAATCGCTTTTTTCTCCAACAACCATATCTTGTGAGAACTACTTCGCGCGGCGTAGGAACAATGCGCAAAACTTCTTATTGAGTCCGACCGACTGCGAGGGTTGCTATGGCAACAGCAACGTCGGCTATAAAAAAAAAGTGAAAGCCGTTTACAACTCCCTGTAACGCCGAATTGGAGCGCAGCTCTTGAGGAGGAGGAGGGAAGGGTACTCAGGGGAGGGTATACCCCTCCTCCTCCTCCTCCTCCCCTCATTCTTCAATTCCTCCGGGGGGGGGGGGGGGGTCACGTGACCCCGGGGAGGGGGGGTTGCGCGGTGCATTATGGTAAATGTCCCATAATGCACCGCGCGAGCCCTCCCCCGGGGGTCACGTGACCCCCCCCCCCCCGGGACCCGTGACCCCCCCCCGGGGTCCCGGGACCCCCGGGGGGGGGGGGGGGCTCGCGCGGTGCATTATGGGATATTTCCCATAATGCACCGCGCGGTTACGCCGACGCCGACGCCGACGGCGACGCCGCTCAAGCCGGAAACGGGCGCCTAAGAGCTGCGCCCTAAAAAACGGTTTTACCCCGTTTTGTTGGAGCCGACGCATCGCCATGCCATCGCGTCGCAGTGCCAACAGCAGCTCAACCGCAGTGCCGTGACGTCAAAGAGTTGAGTTGGTCTATAGACCTTTCAAAAAAAAAGGGCTCCTGGTCGGTACCATTTTCAGTGTTCATGCGTACGGCGCTTGCAATTGCTCGCTTTGCGAAGCGACTAACGTTCGCGTGCTGGGCTGAGGAGATCGCACGCTAGGCTGAGGAGATCGCACGCTGGGCTGAGGGGTTGTAAACATTGGAATGATGTATAGACCGACACGCTGTTTACAAACAAAACCGCGTTTGCCCACACCAGATGTGGGCACTGCCGCGTGCGCAGAAACCGAATTCGCGTGAAGCGAAGCGTCTGCGCATGCGCAGTGCCGTTGACAGCGCAACCGCGGCTGCGTGACGTCAGGGCCGCGTGTTGGTCTATAGAATAATCAAAGCCCGTGTACAGCCAACTCTACATCAGCGTAACGTCATCGGACTTGGAGGACGCTGACTCCGCGATCGGGCCCGAGCCCGACGGTAAGAATCCTTGGACGCATTGATCGAACACGAGGCCCAGCCGAAGGCTGACTCAGCGCTCGCGTTCAATATCTGTCTGTGCTTGACGAGACTGTGATTACATGGAGATTTCAGTGAAGGGGCCTTGATTTCAAAGATTGACGTTGACGTTAGCAGACGACATTCCGAGAATGGTGTCGGCTGCTGCTGACTTGAGACGTTGCGTTCGCGTATGGCGTCAATTCGAGAGACGCTTCGTTGCCACAGTAACGGTCACCATAGCAGACGGACTTTATCGTTCGAAAGGAGACGCCTGGGTTGCGAGATCGGGCGCGTGCTTGTTCGGGCTCTATCGCCGTGCTTTTCAATGGACGGAACGTGACCGAAAATAGTTCGAAGAGAGGGACTAACGCGGATGGATCGTTTTCTCCAGCGAATGATATTTTGACTAGTTCTATGGCTATCCGGCGATCACATTTTTTTTTTTTTATTATTTCCCCCGGAACATGGGGATCAAGCATCAAACCTCAGAGTATGACTTTGGCCTCTCTCAACTCTCCCATACACACGCACGCGCACACACACACACAAAACATACAACTTTTCTTGACGAGAAAAAAAATTTGACGAGCAACAACATCAACGAACACGATGATAGAAGAGAAGGGACCGCAAACCACGTGAGTGCCGCCATTAATCGTCCATTCCCTCGCTTCGATAGTGGCCCCGTACAAACAGTCGCCCAAATCACTACCCCTCGGCGGAAAAAAAAAAAAAAAAAAAGAAAGAATGCTTGTCCGCGACGCTTCTTCACTTACGCGGCATGCATACATTCCGTTGCGCGTTCCGATGAACCACAGCAGACGCTAGACGAGTCATCCCAGCCAATCCACTGCTGTATACGTGTCACGTGATGACGCTCTTTCCGCACGACTGGGAGAAGGGGGGGGGGGGGGTACTTATATTTTAAAACTCTCTATTAGCTTCAGAGGCTCGTAGCATTCTCTGCGGTCCACGGTAAGGTAAAACGGAGTTTAGCCCGTAGCGTTTAGAGGAAATACGAGGACGGCCCCTTCGTCATTAAGGTCGCTTTAAACCCTATCATGCGAAGGTCGAACACGATACAAACACTAGGACAAGCGGAAGACGTATCCCCGCAGAAAATTGAGCCGAAGTGATTTGTCGGTAGGTGTTACGCAACTTCTTCAAATGGCGGTCTCATGGGCACGCCAGAGAGAGAGAGAGAAGAGGTTGCAAAAGGTTTACCGTCAGGCATTGGCAGCGAACGTGCGGGAAGTGGGGCATCTTTCTCCGAAGATACCGCCAACCTCGCAGGCGCGCGAGCGTATAGCCTGGTACACTTGTAGTGCAGCAATAATACCACATGGAAGACGCTGAAGCTCTGTACCGGAGACACCACAAAGCGGCAGACGTATACGCGTCCGCGTTGGCGTCGTTCGATGACACCCAGGCGTCTCGTGAGCTTCGAGCGTGCACGCGAGCAGCTGCGGCAAGGCGGAAGGCAGCGAGCAGGAACGCCAGACGCTGCAGCGTTCGGTGTTCAAGCGCCACAGCCCTGGGGGAGAAGTAGATCACGCTCTTGCTCGCTCTGAACGGAGGGAGAGGGTTTTGTTTTGTAGGCAAGCTTTCTTTTTCCAAGTGTTTTCAAGATCGCTTCTTTCGTTGATTAACCCGAGACGTTCGATATTGAAAACAGAGCCCTGACAAACCGACGGCACTGTTCCCTCAAATACGAACGCGATAATAATCGAAAATGGGGAAAGAACAAAAAGACACACGAAGAAAATTGTTTTCGTTTGAAAGCGGGAATCCTCAGTGCGGTACTTCAATTTCGATGTTTCGGATACGGAGCCACTCAGACGCCGGAGCGGATCGTGAGCGGTTGATGTCATTCCCGCAAATCGGAGCGACACATCATAATTTCGGGACATATTGGTTCGTGTTTTTAGCAAAACTGATTGACCTTTTTTTTTTTTTTTTTTGGGGGGGGGGGGGGGGGGGGGTCGACCTTTGATGTCGGACTTAATAAGGGCCGGAGGTTAAAGGACGCGAGGAGAAACGGGCCGGAACACGGGGAGTTTAGAACGGGAAGCGGAATACTTGGGCATATCGAACGCGTGTCGACCACCAGGGTGAGATTGAAATCGAGGATTCGCGATATTGTATATTTGAGCGCGCCACGGAACACACGTGGAAAAGTACCTCCATGCACACTCGGAAGCGAGGTAAGACGACGATATCACATCTACAAATGCACGCGAACGCATTACCATGAATACACAGGCACGCACATCATCACCACACAGCCCGCACACGCACACAGAAACACGCGCAAAATAAAAACATACACACAGACACCGCAAGCACACGTTCGAACGCCACTCTTCTTTCATATATGTTTTGCCGACCGTATGTTTATGTATCTTCTTCCATGCGGAAGGATATACAAATACGCTGTACGTATTTGCATATCATATATATGAAGAAAGAGTCGAACGCGACTTTTTTTTTTTTTCATATACGTTTCGCCGACTGTACGCATGCGAGGCAGTAAACATAGACTTAAAAGGATACGCCGCACAAAAGAGGCAGGGGGAGAGAGAGAGAGGAGGGAAGAGATGGATATAAAATGCCCGCAAGTACAACGCGGAGAAGCATCGCGTCTGGACACAGTGACAGCCAGGCATGCGCACCAAAAAATAGACACCCCTTAGGGCTCGAAAATTATGTTCTATGGAGACATACACCCATCGCTATACCCTTGTAGCGTGCTTATTTTGAGTAGTACACCTTTTTGTCGTTGCCCAATCTAGGTGGTTGTGGCGTGGAACACCACTCATTTTTTGAAGGGTACTGTAATAAAGGGTGGGGCCGCGCAAAAGGGTGTAGGCGACCTTATAACACCGGATTCAGACAACTTGAGGGGAGGTTGTTTTAGCGACTCTATCGGAGGATTTAACGGCGCCTAGTGGCTTTGAATTGGACATGGCTCGATTAAACTTCGAAATATAACGCTTTCCGCGGAATATCGGCGAGAAGAAAGCGAGATACGTGTCCCCTCCGTAATTGGGGAAGCGGAACACCTGCGAATGAGAATCGTTCAACTGTCGAGTGTAGACATGGGTGTTTCCAAACGCTTTTCGAGCACTAAAGTGAGAAAATCGCATAATTAAATTGAATTAACTGAGTGAAATTAAACTTTTTACAGGGGTGTCTTTTGGGTGTTTCATCTATCATACTCACGGTTTATAAATGTAATCTTAAAAATATATTATATATTATTTTTATTTTTTTTTAACAAGGAGGAAAACGGCAAAACTCGTCTGGCTGACGCTTGTACCCACAAATGGCACAATATAAAGCAAAAACGTGGAAGGATTTTTTAGATGAACACCCGAAAATCGTGTGTGACACTATCTGTGTGAGTAACATCGTCCACAAGACTGCTTTTTCCCTTTTCCTCCTTTTGCGTATGGGATAAAAGCTTTTCAATTTCTCTCAAGCTTAATTTTTGTCTTTATTTTCTTCTTTTTTTAGGCATACACTCATAACGTTTTTGTGCACGTTAATTTTTTTTTCGTATACGTTTCGCGACTGTACGCATGCGAGGCAGTAAACATAAACTTAAAAGGATACGCCGCACAAAAGAGGCAGGGGGAGAGAGAGAGAGGAGGGAAGAGATGGATATAGTAGCATGCCCGCAAGTACAACTCGGAGAAGCATCGCGTCTGGACACAGTGACAGCCAGGCATGCGCACCAAAAAATAGACACCCCTTAGGGCTCGAAAATTATGTTCGATAGAGACATACACCCATCGCTATACCCTTGTAGCGTGCTTATGTTGAGTAGTACACCTTTTTGTCGTTGCCCAATATAGGTGGTTGTGGCGTGGAACACCACTCATTTTTCGAAGGGTACTGTAATAAAGGGTGGGGCCGCGCAAAAGGGTGTAGGCGACCTTATAACACCGGATTCAGACAACTTGAGGGGAGGTTGTTCTAGCGACTCTATCGGAGGATTTAACGGCGCCTAGTGGCTTTGAATTGGACATGGCTCGATTAAACTTCGAAATATAACGCTTTCCGCGGAATATCGGCGAGAAGAAAGCGAGATACGTGTCGCCTCCGTAATTGGGGAAGCGGAACACCTGCCAATGAGAATCGTTCAACTGTCGAGTGTAGGCATGGGTGTTTCCAAACGCTTTTCGAGCACTAAAGTAAGAAAATCGCATAATTAAATTGAATTAACTGAGTGAAATTAAACTTTTTACAGGGGTGTCTTTTGGGTGTTTCATCTATCATACTCACGGTTTATAAATGTAATCTTAAAAATATATTATATATTATTTTTATTTTTTTTTTTTAACAAGGAGGAAAACGGCAAAACTCGTCTGGCTGACGCTTGTACCCACAAATGGCACAATATAAAGCAAAAACGTGGAAGGATTTTCTAGATGAACACCCGAAAATCGTGTGTGACACTATCTGTGTGAGTAACATCGTCCACAAGACTGCTTTTTCCCTTTTCCTCCTTTTGCGTATGGGATAAAAGCTTTTCAATTTCTCTCAAGCTTAATTTTTGTCTTTATTTTCTTCTTTTTTTAGGCATACACTCATAACGTTTTTGTGCACGTTAGATGCACCACCTAAAGACAACTTTGTGATGAAAAAAAAAAAAAAGTTTAAATTCACCCCGTGCGTTGGGGTGAATTTCAACACGACACAACGCATGAAGCAGGAATCACCACCCGTCAGGGTGGTGATTTCTGCCTCATGCGTTGTGTCGTGTCAAAGATTTATGGTATCGATATGCACGTGCAACTGTAATCTGTATGTGACGGGGCAGTTTACCGGCCCGTTTCGTTTTTTTCTTTTTTTTTTTTTAAGTTCGTCTCGCCGTCCGCCGCAACTCGTGGGGAGTCGAACTCTGTGTACAATTAACCCTACTTCCTCACTCTCCCGTGACGGAGAAATTGAACGGTGCCGCTCCACTATATACACACGTAAAGGGGGGGAAGGAGAAAGAAAGGGAACCGTAAAAGGGTCAACAAAATGGCACACACCCGGTTATAAATAACCGGGCGCGCCGCAAGTGGTGCGTATTTATCTCGTGTGTCATCGAGTCAACCGCTATCCGCCGATCGACACTTTGGGTCCAAATCGAAACAAAGCAAACATTTGTTATCGACGGAACCCTTCCCTCGTGTTTCTCTCTCTCTCTCTCCCCCCCCCCCCCCCCTCTTCTCTAACGGCTCGGAAACATCCGATTTGAAATGAGAAATCTGAAGCCGGCTTAATAGGACTTTCTGGAAAGTCCCAGGAAACCTTGCAACGAGGGGAATTGTGGGGCTGTTCAGATGTATGTACGCTTCGTGCCGGTTCGAACGCTTCGTATATCCTGGTAGCGGCACGATTCATTCTTTCTTATCGTTAGGAGCTCAGAACACGCAAAACAATCAAGCGAACGGAAAAAAGAAGGTAATTAAATACTCTGTTTCGCTTTCCATCCGCCTTCTGCGTTCTGAAATCGCGAACTGTTAAACCAACGTCAACTTCGTCTTCGGTTCTTGGATAATTTCACGTGCCGTACATCTGAACGTCACAATGCGTAGAGCAGACGCTGGAAGGCACCACATATTTACATATTTCCGGAAAGGTCTATTACGTCAGGGCAGGGGCTGATTTATGGGTCGGGGGGAGAGGGGAGGGGGGAAGCTGAGATATGACGTAGCGGCCGATACCTTACCCAGATCTATTTCATTGACCCAATATTTGCTATGTCACCAAAGCCTAATCTTTTAGCTAGTGTACATCCCTTTTTTTTTTTTTCATTTAAAAAAAAAGTTGACCTTCCCAAATCCGCCCTTGCTTCAGGGTCTCTTCACGGCTCGCAACATACCTGGATCCTAACGAGACACGACTTGCCTTTCTTAGTTCAACTGTCGGTAACTATTTGCGACGTGGACGACCAAAAAAAAGAAAGAACGTCGCTGTTGTCGGGTTTCTACGATCGGTCAAGCGCTCACTATGACCTCTTTAGTGAGACTTCAATTGTGCTTTCGCCGACGGAAATCAAAAGCCACGTCTGACGTTCGACTTGGACCGCGTTGATTTGAGAGCGCCGCGTCTCGAAAGCTTCCGCGTCGTTCTTCTTCATACACACACCTCATTCGCCGGTGACGATGAGTAGTCTTGTATTCATGTTACTTGAAAAAAAAAAGTAATGGATTACAACTACGATTACCGATTACTTAAGAAAAAAACGTATTCATTTAGATTACTCGATTACTTGAGAAGAAAAGTAAATGGCCCTTACCTTGAAAAAGCAACCGTTGCCTCTCCGATTACGTCAGATTTTCGAAACGACAAATTTTCTGCCGGTTTTAGAATATTGCTATATCTTTCGTACTGGTCAGGATTGGATTACACTTACCGAATTATCGGCTACGTATCTTCTTAAATCACAGATTTCGGTACACCGTCCACCTCTCGGAGACTTGGTTCAAGAATTTCTTGGTAGGAAACGTGTAGAAACCAAACGCGCCATTTGAAAGTGTCTTTAAAATAGTTATGATTACAAGTAATTTGAAGTACTTCCAAAAGTAATCAAGTTACTCTCGTGATTGCTCGTTAATAATGTATTCAAATGATTAGAAAAAATACTCCGAAAAGTAATCGATGATAAGTGATACGATTACTTGTGACGAGTACAGTAAAAGTCTGGTGATAAGTAACCGGGATCAGCCCTTGTGACGTCACACGAAGGCAAATCTCCCGGACGTGACGTCGCGGACGGAAGGATGGATGGATGAATGGATGGATGAATACGGCTGAGCCCTTTGGATCGGCCGGTAGCTTACGCCACCTAGCCATTTTGTCTTAGAGCTTGCCGTCACCTAATTCAAAATGTACCAGGGATTTTCGAAAATATTTAATGCGGAAATGTTGCCCGACAAAGCCCGCGAATATGCACAAAAATTAATTTATTTCACCAGTAAAAAAGAATCAAAGTTTAGTATATGAATGTCGGCGAAAAGGTCCCCCCCCCCCTCATTTTGCTTTTCTCTCTCTCTCTCTCTCTCATTTATCTATCTCTCGTGGTAAATCACTTGACGTGGCATCTATGAGCACGTGCCAACCAGATTGCCGGACTCGCTCCACAAACATTTCCAAAGACGCGCACGGGTTGCATACCGCGTTCGGAGATGATTGCGGCACCTTTGCTTTTGTTGTTGACCGTTTCAGCGAGCGGGACGACGGAAACCGATTCTCGCATCTTCTGACAAACGGCACCATCGATTCCCAGCCCCAGCATGGTCGAAGTACTCTGCTGAAGCGTGGCTTCTTTTCTAGTGACTCCGAGCCCGAGGAGTCCGTCGCTCCCGAGGGGGTGCCAATTGTTGCGCGTGCGTGCTGCGGATTGAATGCGTGCCCGCGAGGGGTAGCGCGATTTCCGCCGCGGAGGCGAGGTGTTAATTGAAGCCGTTCGCGGAGTCACGCCCCTCCGTGTCGTGCACGAAGCGAGGCGCGCCGGGCACGTACGTTGCGTATACGTTCCGGCTGTCATTGCCTCTTGATGGAGCTTCGAGGCCGGCAGAGCTCGCGCGTTTCTCACAACTAAATACGTTTATGAATGGCAACGGGGTTGTCACCCCTCCGACATCTCTTCTTTTCTTCTTCTTCTTGATGTTTATAGTTTTTTTTTATGTTCGTTTGCTGTGGTACGAACATGGCGCGGCCCTGCTGAACACGACTTCGGCGTTCTTTTTCGCAGTTTACTTTCAAAGCGTACTGGCGAACACGAAATTTTACTATTTAAGGTAATTTCAAACCTCAGCACTTCAAACCACACTAGTAGCCTTAATGACGGCCTTCTAATTCTAAAAAAAAAAATAAAAATAGCCTTAACCAGTTCGCCTGCCTATTTGCCTTAACGAAAAAAAAAATTGTTTTTTGTTCAAACAGTGTACGAAGTTATACTTTTTTTTCTGCTTTCAGGATGGCCTTCTGACACGCATGATCGAAATTTGGGGAATTATAAAACGAGAAGTTTAGAGGGGGAAAAAATGAAAGCCGTTTACAACTCCCTGTAACGCCGAATTAGAGCGCAGCTCTTGAGGAGGAGGAGGGAAGGGGACTGAGGGGAGGGTACGCCCCTCCTCCCTCCTCCTCACGTCCTCATCCTGTCTGCTACTCCTCCCTCCGAGCGGGGTCGCCGTCGCCTCACGAGGGTCACGTGGCATCACGGGGGTCATGTGACGTCACCGGGGTCACGTGACCCCTAGAGGTCACGTGACGATGACGTCATTAGTGACGTCAATGATGACGTAATCGTCATCAGTGACGATGCGAAGACCGATGACGTCATCAGTGACGTCACTGATGACGCCATCAGTGACGATGCCGATGGCGTCATCAGTGACGATGCCGATGGCGTCATCAGTGACGATGCGGATGCCGATGACGTCACTAATGACGTCATCCGTGACGATGCGGATGCCGATGGCGTCATCAGTGACGTCATCAGCGACGATGCCAATGACGTCACGAGTGACGTCATCAGTGACGTCACGCGTCCCATAAAGCACCGCGCGGTTACGCCGACGCCGCTCAAGCCGGAAATGGGCGCCTAAGAGCTGCGCTCTAAAAAGGGCTTCCACCAAGCGAGTCTGGTGTTGACAGGTGCTGGGGAAACCTTCTGGTGTCGACATTAAAACGTTAAACAAAGGGTACAAATCTTCAGTGTCTCAGTGGCTGCCCTTCCGTTAAAACGTTTTTGTTTTTTAGAGAATAATCGGTATTGAGATGCTGAATTTGAATAGTTTCGATGGATTACCTATGTGCAGTTGTAATATGATGTAATGAAAGAAGTCCTGTTTCCGTCCCCGTCCACGATGTTTTAGCCTTTTTTTTAAGTTTTGGTTTGTTTATTGTGTGAATGCTGAGAACGGAAACAGAACGCATCGAATTGTTTGCACTGACCTTCTGACATAAAAAAAAACACGTAAAGTGCTGGAAAGCTGCGTCTTTGTGGTGCATCCTCAATGGGGCGGCGCCATCCCTTCGAACTTCGCTTATTATTCTGAACGCTCATGGGTGGCAACAAAGACTGTCTGTCAGATGACGGGAAAAGTATACGGTACGCAAGTGCGTCTGCTTCTCGCATCCCTCGTGTGCTTGATGTATACCCGCCAAATCCGCCCACGGGCTTTTGTTTCGTCCCTACCTCAACCAATAACGGTGAAACGCGCGTCGTCGCTCCCTGCGAGTTCTCGACGTCGCCCTGTGATTGGCGCTCCTCTCCTAGCGTTTCAACGCATCAAGAAAAAAAGCGGTTTTTTTTTTGTTTGTTTTTTTTGTTTTTTTTTTGGGGGGGGGAACCCTCGATCGCCATATACAATACACCAGTTTGTGTTCTCGGTGGAAAGTCGACGCTTTGAACACCACGAAGCCCCCGAAAGAGCCAAGGTTTTCTCGACAACTGCCGTTTTTCCCGCAAAACTCAAACTAAAAAAAAAAAGTAAGATCAAGCAATAAGGCGCACAGTATAGTAATATAGAAAAAATAGGGGAGGGGGGGGGGGGGCGGTAGCGAACGAAATATTAATCGCAAAGAATTTGGGCAGGATTGCAAACTGGCAATCGCGAAGAATGGCGCCCGTCATCTACGGGAATATGCAAAACTGTCAGAAACTTTTTTCGCGGAGAAAACCATTCAGCCACTTCGCGCAGCTATACCGAAAAAAGAAAAAAGTATTTGAAAGGACAAAAAATAGACACCGTTGGAACTTAACGTCCTTCAACAAATATCCGGCGGCACGTGCCAGCAGTGAGCATAGCTGAAAGAATAGAAAAGGAAGTCGCTCCGCGTTGTTGCAACATCTGAGCTATGTGGCAAGCGCGAGAGAAGAACTCTGAGCGCCAACAAAAAGAAAATAGTAAACAGTAAAAAAAAAAAAAAGAAGAGTTGACTTGCCACGCAGTTAAGCTTCACCTCACTGCTGCAGAGCATTGGGGAGAAGCGAGCCTCGAAAGAGGCGGCGATTGAAACGGCTGCATTTCAATTGAGTGGGCGACCTTAGAAAGAGGCGGGCAGAACTTTCTCGCGAGGGCAGAAAAAAAAAGGGGGAGGAGGGGTTCAGGTCGCTTACTTTTGGGGGCGGTTAGGTGCTCGTCCGACCCCGAAATCGGAGGGATTTCAAAGCGTTCCTGTGGCGAATACCAGAGAGAGGAGAGAGAGGGGGACGGAAATAACTTTGAAGTTTGCTCTTTGATTACAATTCTTGGATGAAGTGAGGCTTTAGCGACGTATAAACGGCATGACGCCTCGTGGTCACGTGACGATACTGGTGGACAGCCTACAACTATAACGCCCTACATCATTTCGAAAGAGGGAAAGTGCCCATAGCGGCTATCAGAACGGTCAAAACCCTCGCACCTCGTACTACCGGCCGAAGAGAGAGAGGGAAAACCTTTCTTCAAGCCGCCCATGTCCGGGCAGTGGTTGTATATGAAAGCAAAAGCCGGCCTTGTATAAACAACACCAACTCAATTCGTCATAACGTTTTAGTCGCTTATGAAGGAACTCTAAATAACTGGAGAACTTCGGATAATTATTTTATGAACTCTGTAAAGTTACTTACAGCATGAGAGCAGCAGGGCGTCTTTTTCCGATGGCCGGCTTCCAGCAAGCGCCCGCTGCCTTCCGTCGTGCTTTGACTGTTCGTGCACGCTCGAAGCTCGCGAAACGAAGAAGCGTTGATCGGTCCTCCGGGAGCTCGGGGGGTACGGGTTCACGTTAACCTTAGGGCGAGTGTCGAAAGGGTCGCAGACAACGTGCGGTGTCGCGTGTCTACGAACGTGGACTGTCGAAGGTAGAGAGCCCGCGCTGGAGGCGGGACAACTGAAACTCCTTCCCGCCGTTCTTATCCCGATAGCGACCACTACAGTGCTTTTCATGTGGCATACAAAAAGGTTAATAATACCGTAAAAAAAAAAAAAAAAAAAAAATTCCGAGGACACCTAAGCACTTTTTATGAAGTGTGAATGGGAAAACATGAATGTTGTTCTTCCGCTAGGCTTAGCTCCTCTGCGGTGTACTGGCGTGGACGGTCACTTTGCTACTGCCGAGGTTGCGGCCGCCGACGATATAGATGCCTCAGGTTCCGTCCTGTTTCGCGGCGCCAAGAAAAACAGAAACAGCCGCAGCCGCCCCCCCCCCCCCCCCCCCCCCCTCCTTCCCTCCTCCGGCAACGCCTGCCACGAGAGCAGCGGCCGAGCGCCCGCTCTCGTGAAGCGGTCGCCAATGGCTGTCTAGGAGCCGTTTTGCTCAGCCAATGGAAGAATGGGCATTTCTTTCGCGTTGTTTTGCGGTTGCAGACGCCGTCGGTTCCGCACCATGTGGTAGTTAATGCTTTCGCATTAATAAAGCGAGTGACTGGAACGAACTGCGTCAACACGTGACGCGTACCTGATACGTGATCAAAGTCACTTGTAGACAATTCTTCGTGGAATCGTTACTCGATATTGCTAGTTATAGTCAATGACGGGGTGAAAACAGCAGGGCATGTCTTTCTCATGCCCGACCTCCATCTCGCACTTCTGGCTGCACCCGACCGCTTGAGTCTCGCGAGTCACCGAAGCATTGTCGAAGGCATGCTAGCTCCCTGCCGTTCTAATCCTGTCAGAGACCATAGAACGGCAGGGAGATGCTGGGAGCTCCCTGCCGTTCTAATTCTGTCAGAGACCATAGCTTATTTATTGCCAAGCCTCTCTCCTGTGTGTCTTGTTGCGTATAAACCGTAAACGGCGTCGTAAGGACGAACGAGCGATCGCCGTTATTCTTATTTTTATTCCACGGATGGAAAGCTGTTGGGAACCAGACGGCTAGCGCAGTGGAATGTGCTCGTGCACGGCCGACCTACAGCAAACACCGCCTAGAATAATCAAAGCCCGTGCACTAGCTGTATGACGTGATCGCAGTGAGATCGACCGCAGTTATAGACGCTTTACAGCAGCTGTGCATGGGCGCCGCCATAACTGACCTTCAGTTTTTGTTCCCTCTTATTCAGTTTGCTGCACTGCGTCATTACCACAGTAGGTCAGGTCATTGCCATTTTAGATTCTACCGCGTCCTTCTCCCCATCATAGGCCCTTGTGGAGACTCGTCAACGCCCGCTTCAGTGGCTCGGCATCTCGGTAAGACAAGAGAAGGGCGGCAATGGCGGCTCAATCTGGCGCGTGTGTAAAGCGTCTATTGGCGGCGAGATGTTTTGGTGGCGCCCTCCTATGGTTACCTTTCGTGACGTCATTACCTTGTGAACAACAAGTTTGAAGGTGTTTGTAAATAGCATGGTGGAAGCTTGAAATCATAGCACTCTCAAACCAAGACTGCCAACACCGTCAAAATTGAAGTTCTTCCGTTCCTCTTATTTCTGTCGATGGGAGAACCTTTGCTGACGTCATAGTCAGCATTCGGCCTATCGTGGAAGACCGATCACAGCGACGCTTTCGATCGCTCACGTCGCCAATAGAGATATGCGGCGCGCAAGTTCGTCTGCTTCTTTTGCAGGTGTTGTGGTGACGTCAGAACGCCGAGCTTTGATTGACTCTAGTTGAAGGATAGTGGGTAGACCTCGAAGCAAGCTGCCTTGAGGTCTACCCACTATCCTTCAATCAGAGCCAATCAGAGCTCGGCGTTCTGACGTCACCACAACCCCTGCAAAAGAAGCAGACGAACTTGCGTCCAGTCAACGCGTACTCGAAGGACGCACTCAGTGTTGGGCTCGGGTCCAATTGCCGAATCGGCGCCATCCCAGGATGATGACGTTACACGGAAAAAGAGGAGGCAGGTCGCAGGCCTCGATTATTTCAGGCGGTGTCGCTTATACGGGCGGTAGAAACGAGAGTTCCGTAATAACCCGCATGGGCAAGCTTTCAACTTTTCAAGCAATCGCCGACTCGTGTTCCGCGCTAAATGTGTCGCCTTATGCGCATTTCCTTCAAAGAGCCAACTAAAGGCCGGTTCAGACACTTGCGTTTGAGTGCGTTGCGGCGAGAACCGAAAGCGAGTCACCGGCACATCTGTGCTTCGTATGAAGCGTGGAATCCAATTCAAGGAATCTTCTTGGCACGCGATATAAGCAGCAGGGATGTCCTGGTGTCTCGCAGCCGCAACGCAGTCAAACGCAGTCAAACGCAACTGTGTGAACCGGGCTTTACACGGAAACTGCAACACTGCGGAGTCGCGAAACGCAATGACTGGTCGCGAGACCACAGCGGGAGAAACAGCGTGTGCAACGTAAGGCGCGAGCGCTTTTCGTTTATTTACGTTCGAAGGTCAGGCATATGCCTCCGCGAAGCCGTGGGAAACGCCAGCACCGGCCGGCTGGATTCGGCTGCATCATATTGCTATTCCGGCCGTGCCCGCCAAACCAGCGTCGTATACAAGCGGCGCAGCCTCGTTTACGTTCGCGCACGGCACTATATTGCACGTTCGCGTGGCAAGAAAGCAGAACTTGAGACCTGACGTCAGAGTGAACGAATGAGAACGGCAAAGACGAAGTGATGTCAGATTGTACGAACAGTGTTGGAGAAAAAAAAAATGATGTCAACATCATGCGTTGTTTTTTATGTTTTTTTTTTTTTTTTTTTTTTCTAAAGAGAGAGCGGGTCGATTGCCGAGCTATGCGGAGCGCAAGTTCGTCTTCTTCTTGAGCAGGGTTTGTGGTGGCGTCAAAACGGCGAGCTCTGATTGGCTCTGATTGGAAGGATAGCGGGTAGACCTCAGCGCTAGCTGCCTTGAGGTCTACCCACTATCCTTCTATCAGAGCCAATCAGAGCTCGTCGTTCTGACGCCACCACAAACCCTGCAAAAAGAAGCAGACGAACTTGCACTTGAAGAATCGTGTTGCCCCAGTAGCAGTGTTCATTTCTGGAGCTAGGTAGGCAGGCCTCACTTCGAGTAGCCGCGGTCGGACGGTCCGCGGGGCGTCCAGAAAGTTCCCCACTTGAAACACGTAACCAGGGGGGGGGGGGGGGCACGGGGCCCGCCCCCCCCCCCTTCCCTGAAATCTTTTATTTTGCTGGGACCTCCTCTCCCCCTTCCCCCTCATACAGCATTTTGTCATGGGCGGGCTTCCCCCCCCCCCCCCCTCCACCCGAAACAAAATCCTGGCTACGTGCCTGCCCCTCTTGATTCGTAAAACTTGCCGTATATCTCCGTTCACGGTACACAAAGCTTTTTACTCTCAATCAACAACTAGGGCTTGGCATTTGACCGATTAACCTACCAATTTATCGATTAATGCTTTAATCGCGAGCCATATTTTTAAAGGGGCTGTGCAACGACATCGGGTAGGAATATTTCTTACTTTACACCAGCTTCCTGGCACTAGTGGGACCCAAGAATACTCGAACGCAACACCACTGACCAAGAAGCGTCTTCGTCGCGGCGGAATTCAAAGGATGAAAGCGGAGCTTTTGCTTTTTCAGTCTCTCCTTCGCGAAATTTGATGACGGAGCTGTGGGGACAATGGCAACAGTACGATCCCCGGGAGTGCGTCATCCAGCTTTGCGATCCCAGCTGTGACGATATTCAAATGCTGCTCACACAGTGGACGCAAAGACTGCGTACGCATTCGATCTGGGCTCGTAACAATCGATGCCTCGACATGCATTCGGGTAGTGGCCCGTGTCCAATCGCTGCAACGACGACAGTAGCCGAGCCATAACAATGTCTGGAATTCAGCGCGTGTCCTGTGCTTTGCCAACCCCGGCGCGTGGCTATGACCAACATTGGAGGCATATAATCTGCTTCAGATCACGTGGCCGCTTGTTCTGGCTGCGAGTTGAGCGGATGAACGGTGCTCGTTTTTCTTTAATTTTTTTCTGGAACTTCTATTGCGTGGGGTGAAAAACGAACACGTGTTTCGTAGGTCATTAACGTCAGGGATCCGTTTTAAGCGGTATTTGCGCAAAGCACAAAAATCGTTGCGTCGCCCCTTTAACCAAATAGTTGGTTAAATTCTTACCAAAAAAAAAAGAGTAAAACTTTAACGCTTCTACCACGCAGACGTAGTCGAGTTCACCTGTATGAAAACAAAGTTCAGGAAGAATTTTGACCCAAAGTAAATTGGAGTGGCGAGATTTGTAACTCCAAACAAGTGGAGAAGGTTACACCTGTACCGGCCACTTCAACGCCGTGCGAGGGTCCGTTTAGCGCAGCAGAGACGTTTGTGAACCATCAAAGGAGTTCGCAAAGGCCGGAGAATATCAACGAACCTCTTTGCCTCTGCGGTTGAATTAATTTGTGAGTGTGGGCGTCTTCTGACTGTTCTGAACTACGTGTCAAGGTTGATTTCAGATCCAAAATGGTACCGCGCCGTTTATTACATGTTCAACAGAGGCAAAACATTTCATTTCTGGCTTTTTTTTTTAAACTATTATGCATGAGAAAGAACAAACCGATTAATTAACCAATTAAAGGGCGGAAAATAATGCGGTTAAAATTTTAAAAATCGGCGCCCCCAGTCCCACAACAACCGACTCTCGTTCAACATCATCGAAGTCATCGGGAGTCCGCGGCGCCTCAGAAAGAAAAAAACACCATAACCAACACTTACCGCGGGATCATAACAAACCGTACAAACAAAATGAAGGACCGCTATAACCTTCATCGGTGAACAGCCCCCTAAACGCGTGTAATTTCACCCGTTGACGTGCATTTCTTGGCCGCCATTGCATCGTTGTACGCGCTCTGCTACTTTGCACTTGCCGATCGCAAACAACCATAACGTTCGTTCCGTCCGAGTTGTTTTTCGTGCCCGATGATACATCGTTTTATCATATAAAATATTAAGGTGGGCTAGTTGGTTCAGCGTACCGAAATTATAAAGCGCGAGGGACAGACACGAAAAAAAGCGCTGTCCTGTCCACCTCATGTCCGTGTCTGTCCCATGCGCTTTACAATTTCGGTACCTCTTATCATCGGCTACGTTTAAAGGTAACAATACTTCGACTATATATCCTCGCTCTTAGGCTTAAACTCATGGCTAAAATCCCGCATAAACCTTCATCTGAAGTGTAGTAAACCCGATAGCTAGGTTATAGTTGTGAATCACATAACACATAAACTGAGGTAAAATAGCGCGAACGCAAAGATGGGAAAAAGAACGGGAATGGGACAAGGTAAAGCATCGTCCGAAGCTTTATCTGAACTCGTAGGAAACGTCTTGTCCGTCCTTCAAGAATGTTGGGACGGACCGCGCGACCGAGGAAAAGAATAACGTCCGAGCTTCGCCGCACAGCATCAAAGCTTAGGAAGTCACGTCGTCTAATCGTGACGACGTCGCCAATCACACCCGCTCAGCGCTGAGCACCAAGATGGCGCCACCCACAAGAAAGTTGGGCAATGGATTGCCGAGACTCTAAGGACTGCATCTAATACCTTCTAATCGGCGTCTTTCTTTTTTCTCTTTTTTTTTTTCTTAACGTCCCATTATCGATTTGGAAATACCGTTTCCTGCTCCTTATGAAACATTGTAACGCAATGATATCTTATACGAAAAAAAAAAGGCTGTATTTGTAACGCTCGTTCTAGAAAAATTACGCATAAAAAAGCAAAAAAAAAAAAGCTTATACACATATTTGGAATGGCTGGCGTGAAAAAGCCCTTCTTAAACGCGTTTATGGGATCGCGCTAAAGGAAATACGCGTCGCCTTAAAATGCGCGGCTCAAAAGAGCGCGTCTCTGCATCAGCCCCCGAGCAGTATTATACGAAGCAGCACAAAATGACGTCACCTGACACGTGACCCGAAGCCTTATGTTCTATCCCTTCTCTTTACGAGCGAAAGGTCGTTATTGGGACCATCAGGATATATGACGGTACTTGTTCCACTGGGGGTGGAGACATTTGATACACGGGAGCCAAGGGGGGGGGGGGGGGGGGGGTCGTAAAAAGAAGGTTTCAGCCTCACCCTTCCCCAATGAATGCGCATGCGCTTTGGTTGGTTCTGACTACGCCGTAGATTTTCCGGTGTCTACTTAAAAGAAATTCGGTGGATGTTTTTCCCTATTTATTTTTCTAAATATCGGTGTTTCTTGGTGATCTGTGTTTCGGACCGACGCTTAACACGGTGATTATCGGTGAAAACAATTTTATTAAAACATATAAGTTCAACTCATAAAAAATAGATTTTGCAAAAAAATAAAAAAATACTGTCCTAGCTGTAGAAACGATTCCAAGAAATCGGTGTATTTCGGTTTTAACCGATTTCGCATTTTTGACACCGGGGGATGTTCATCGGTGTTTCTCGGTTAAAACCGGGACGTCAACGGCCTATTCTAGTTATGGCCAGGATTCCGTGTTTGTTCACGGTTCGTTCTTCCTAAAATTCAAGGGTGTTTTTTTTTTTTTTTTTTTTTTTTTTAGGAGCGCAGCTCTTAGACGCCCAAATATAAATAATGGGAAGAACATACAAGCGTTCCGCGTTTCGCGTCGTCGACGTCGGCGTAACCGCCCCGCTAAATTTAGCGGTAAATTGAATTGGTGTTGAGGTCCTGTGACGTGAATTTTCCCGCGAAATCCAGCGGAAAAACTGAACTTGTTCATGGGTGCCGAGACACGAAGTAATGTGGCGTCATTTTCCCCGCTAAATTTAGCGGGCGAACTGAATTGGTGTCGAGGTCACGTGGCGTAAATTTTCCAGATAAATTTAGTGTGGAAACTGTGGGAGAAGGGGAGGGTATGGAGGAGGAGGAGGGGAGGGTGCGGAGCAAGAGGCTGGTAGGGTACGCAGGAGGAGGGGGGCAGGAGGAGCAGGAGGGAGATGAGGAGGAGGAGGGGCGGAGGCGGAGGAGGCTGGAGGGAGAGGAGGAGGGGCAGAAGGAGGCTGCAAGGAGGAGGAGGAGGAGGGGAGGAGGAGGGGAAGGTACGGAGGAGGAGGAGGGGTGTACCTTCCCCTCCGTACCCTTATTCCCCTCCTAATGAAGACCTGCGCTCTAATTTCGCATAACAGAGATTTGTAAACGCCTTTCCTTTTAGAGCGCAGCTCTACGTCGCCATCGCCGACGCCGTCGGCGTCGGCGTAACCGCGTGACGTCACGAAGGTCACGAGTGACGTCACACGTGACGCGTTACACGAGCATACCCTCCCCTCCCCTCCTCCTCCTCAAGAGCCGCGCTCTAATTCGGCATTATAAAAAATTGTAGCGCCTTTCATTTTTTTTTATTGATATTTTCCTCAGGTTCTGATATTTTCGGTCTTAATTTTCGGTATTGCACCACAAATGGGTGTTCATCGGAGGCTTTCCTTTAAAGAAAATGGGACACGGGCATGGGATTCCCCCAATCTGCAGGGAATACGTGCCCGACCTGGATTCTGTTACCGCTCCGGTACCGCTGGGAAAAAAAAAAACAAAAAAAACATAAGGGGTGTGGTTCTCCTTGTGTTTTTCCTGGCGATCCTGGCGGTTGGTCGTAGAAATGCTGGCGGAAAGCACGAGCGAACACGAGCCTCGCTGTCGTCGCAGCGTACCAACTCCTGACTGCCGAAGCTTCCGTGGACTGTCACACCAGAGGGCGACCTGCAGCAGAACAGGCGTCTGCCACACGCATCACCGCCGCCGGGAGACCGCCAGGATCGCGACCGGCGACAGCGTGACACTTGTATGACGTCATCAGGCGGAAATCGAGCACTTTTTGTTTTGATGCGGTTAACACACCGGTCGGAGCATGCAAACTCGCACGCAAAGCCAGCGACACAGACGCCTGTCTGTAGCAGTTTAATTCTAAGAATAGAAACAGACTATTCCCAGATATTCCGGTAACATTTCCTGGAGGTTGCCAGACTCCCAGGGGCGCTGGCCAGACTGGCGGCTCTCTGGTCCCCTTGTCGAAGCCAGCGCCGTGCTCGGTCGCGTGTACTAAGCTGCTCCACAGCGTTACGGAGAAGTTTCGTAGCAAGTACATACCGTATGGAAGGACTGCGCTATTGCTTTCAGTCTCTCTATCGCAAAACTTGATTACGTAACGTGGATCGCAGTGTTGACGTGCAGCCGCGGGGATTTCCCCACGGTGACAATAGTCCAAAAGGGGCCCGGGGACTAGACCCGAGCGCCGACTCATGAGTCGTGACAGTCAACGCCTCGGCAAACATTGGGGTGGTGGCTCGTTTACAGTATCAAATCATACCGACCAATCACAGTAACTTCAGTGATATACAAACTAGCTATGCAAATTGTAAAAACAAGAATGGAAGAATGGGCAGAGAGAAAGCAGATTCTGGGGGAGCTTCAAAACGGTTTCAGAAAAGATAGACGACTAGATGATAATTTATTCGTAATCACTCAGTGCATAGGGATAGCAATGACGAGTCAAAGGCCATTATGGGAGCATTTTTAGACATCAAAGGGGCATATGACAATGTGAATCAGGAAAAACTCTGGAACCAACGGAAGGGATATGGACTAGAAAGAACCATGGTTAAGTTTCTAGAACGGGTTTATACGGAGAATAGGGCGGTTATAACATGGAAAGCCGAAACTACAAGACCAGCAGCAATAAAAAGAGGTCTTAGACAGGGTTGCCCATTGTCTCCCCTGCTCTTTATGATATACCTCAGTGAGATGGAAAAAAGGTTAGAGCAGTGCAACCTAGGTTTTGACCTGACTTACATGGAGGAAGGACATAAAGTAAATCAAATATTGCCTGGGTTAACGTATGCAGACGACATTGTAGTCGTATCAGAAAGTCGTGAGACAATACAGGAACTGATTAGGATTTGCAGCAGGGAAGGGGACAGTTTAGGACTAAAATTTAGTAGGAACAAGTCGGTAATAGTTTTCAACGAAGAGAATTGGGGGAACCCCTGGAGATACAGGACACATTGATACAACACGTAGAAAAGTACAAATATCTGGGAGTATGGTTAAGTGAAGGAAGACGGTATCTAAAAGACCATAAAGATATTGTAATAAAGAAGGTGAAACGAGATTCAGCTATTATGGAACACAGGGCACTCTGGAAATATGATAAATATGAAGTCGTTAGGGGTGTATGGAAGGGAGTCATGGTGCCAGGACTGTCATTTGGGAATGCGGCATTGTGTATGAAGTCAGAAATCCAGGCAGGTTTAGAGATACAGCAAAGGAGTGTGGGCAAGGTTGGCATTGAGGGCACATGGAAATACACCAAATGAGGGAGTACAGGGGGATATGGGTTGGGCATCTTTCGAGAGTAGAGAAGCGATCAGTAAAGTAAAATTTGAACAAAGACTAGGTGAAATTGAGGATACACGGTGGGCAGCAAAAGTGTACAAGTATCTATATATAAAAAGTCTAAACACTAAGTGGACAAACCGAACCCGCAAGCTGAGATTTAAATACATTCAACGAGATGGAGCCGATCAGAGCGTATCAGTAGAAAAGGGAGTAAAGGAAACAGAGAGGAAATTGTGGGAAGAGAGAATACAGGGGAAATCAGCTTTAACGATAAACAGGGCACAAAACAAGAAATAAAGAAGGAACAGCTGTATGATAATTCAGTGGGGAGCTCTTTGTTGTTTGAAGCTAGAACGGGGGTGCTACGAACGAAAACATATAGGGCTAAATTACAGGAAGTTGACACTCTGTGCGACGTATGAACCGCAAAAGGGAAACTATAGAACATGTAATTTTAAGGTGCACGGGGCTTCGTGCCACCCTCTTGAGGGGATGAATACGAATTTTTAGGGGGCACTGGTTTTTCCGGACATGGATGGACGAATGGATAGGGAAAGAGTTGCGGTAACTAAGAGGAGATTGGAAGATTGGTGGAAAAGATCTAGGGAAGGATAAAAAAAATACAAATAAAAATAAGCAATGGAATCACTTTAAAAAAGGAAGGGGGGGCTTGTGTTTTAACAAAATTTATATAAATTTATAAAAAAGAAGGAATGACGAAATGTTAGGCTAGGTGGCGCAAGCTGCCGCCCGTTACAAAGGGTATAGCCATTACCATCCATCCAACCATCCATACAATCGCTGCAGTGACAGTCATAGCCTAACACTGACGATGTCTGCACCTCAGCTTTGCCAACACCAGCTCATGGCTGTGATGAACACTGGAGCAGACTTGGACGTAGTTCAACTACTCTACTCAAACTACTGTAGTTTAACTACTTTTCCGAGTAACTTGGTAACTTTCAGTTACAACTTTATTTGGGTAATTAGTAGTTCTATTTAACTACATTTTTCAAGTAACTTCTACTCAAATTACTAACTACTTTCCAAATATCGTGATAATTTTTCTCATCACAAAGGTTTAAACGCAGAAATAAATTAGACGCCGGCATATGAAGTGGCATTCCCGAACAAGGGGCCCCCTCACATTCCGTTCCCACGCACTTGTACTCGGTAGCCGTTGAAACTGCATCACAGGCGTCCACAAGCCAAGGTGGCGACGAGCAGCCAAAACATAACACCGGCGCGCACGAACGCAGGCAGAGATGCTTAACAAGCCTTGGTTGGGTATTGACCTAATCCGGTAATGCACGCAGGCGCCACGCCTCTAGCTGCAACCGTGAAAGACGGGGACACTCCGAGGGTTGTTGCTTTTATGTTGTCGGCCTTTAGTGAGTTCTGACTCAAGCGGTAGGTTCCACGGGAGACGCCACTGGAATGACCTCACAGCTGGGCGCCTGTTCCCATGGTCGCCTCGTCACCAGCGCATACTCCCTTGCAAAGTCGGACTTCCCCGCGCAAAAACGCAGACACGGATAATTCGTTCATGGGAGCACGTCCCCGCTTCCAGCTGCAACTGTACAAGCGCCGATGCTTGCTCACGTAATCCTTCCCGTCCTTCTGGCCTTCCACGCCAGGAAGACCTCATCTTTGTTGAAAACGATTTGCTTGTCAGGCGTGTCAGGCGTGTCAGGATACCGTAGTCGCCGGCAAGGATTACGAGTCACCCTCGGGAGATCCTTTTGTTGGACCTGGCGTCAGCGGCAAAGCATATTTTGTTTAAAAACATTTTTTTTTTTTTTTTCAGTAGCGTAACTCTAGCACTGCGACGAGACGCGCAGCTGTCCGGATTAACTCATCATGGTGGCGCGAGACTTGAACCCTTGACGGTCAGGTGCACTCGCTCAGCGTACTCTCCGAACTTCGTGGGAATAAAGAGGGGCCAGTCATAACAATCTCAACTTGCCGAAGAAAAAGAAGGAGAGTTTATTATAAGAGACCCTGTAGCCGAGGCAAACCTCACATGTTTCGTTATGGACACCAAAGATGCCGACACTCGCTTACCGGACCCTACACAGCCTGTTTCTGAAATTCAACGCTGCCGTTCCATCCAGCGCGTCGGTGGAACATCTTTTTAGCTTGGATGGGGACGTATTTAAGAGGAAAATGGGAAAACCCTCCGAAAAGAAGTTTGAAAGTCAGTTGCTTTTGCGAGCGAATGAACTATTTTGGTGAAAACGCAAGCCATAAAATGACTGCGTTTATTTTAGGCTCGCAGGATTTTTCACGGATCAAATCTGCTGTTCATTTTGCTACCACAAAAATATAAAAAAGTAACTTCGAAAGTAACTTCAAAGTAACTCGCTACTTTTTTTAAAGTAGTTAGTTATTTACTCAATTACTATTACAAATACGTAATTTCTACTCTACTCCAATTACTTTTGGCGTCGATACTCAGTAACTTAAATTAACTACCTTTTTTGAGTAATTTGTACATGTCTGCACTGGAGGCACATAATCGGCACTAAATCGGCTGGACTGTTCTTCTTAATGCAAGTTGACAGGGGTGAACACTGCTCTTTTTTTTTTCACATAAATTTTCATCGAATATATTACTGCGTAGAGAGAGAAAAACAATGCGTGTTTGGAAGGTTTGAATTGAACGCTGGTAGTTAGTTAAGTTTTATTGGACAGAAATTGCCACGTGGCCCCTTTATACGCGGACTTTAAAATGATAAAATGAGGTTTCAAAGCCGGTATACGTACCTATATAATTTTAGGGATCGGTGATTTGTTCATTGACTATAATCGATCGATGACTTGATTGACTGATCGAAGTAATGCTGTGAGAGAGGATTGTTAAGAGACGGGTGTGTGTTGCCCCTTGCCCCCTTTTGGTCGTCCGTCGTCTCCGGTTGGAATAATGTATAAGTACGTGCGGAAACAACTCTCGTTAAGCCGACCAACAAAATAACGATGTCAACAACTGCTAAAAGAAATAAAAAAGAGAGAGATTGCAAAAATTAGACTGCGATAACCCTGTCAATCCCATGTCAAGCGCTCTTTCGTGTTTCTTTCTTCCTTCTTGCATCGACTCGTTGAAAGGGGTGAAACTTTGTAACCAAGTTTTGAAATCGACTCCGAACAAAAAACACCCACCACCAAAAAGAAAAAGAAGAAAAATATGACGAACAAGCGATCGTTTGTTTTGTGCCCGTTCTTTTCTTGGGCTTCGACGTTTGAGCCAAGAGCTATAGACTCCGTATCAAGTTTCAAGCCACACGATGGACCGCGCGGGGAGCATCCCAGCGAATCCAACGCTGAGAACGTTTTGTATAGCAAACATTTCTACTGTACATTATCCGGCCCGCGAAAGCCCTAACGTGCCGCGAGCCGGACATTGTACAATACAAATGTTTGCAATAAAAACTACTCCTATTAATTATTATTATTATTATTACTATTACGTGACTACGCGTCCCACGCGTCGATGGGCCACACTCAAAGGCCACGTGACAGATACACGCCATTGCATTGGCTTCGATGGTTCGTATCGTCGTCCGCGGTCCATCGTAACGTAAGCAAAACATAAAAAAAAACGCAAAAAATGTTTTTTTTTTGTTTTTTTTTTTTATAAAGAAGGCAAGAAGAGGGAAGGAAGGGTTATCGCTGTCTCGGCGCAGTTTCCCTGGGCGGAATAGCTGAGACGGTCCGTCGCTAACCGAATTTGATCGGTCCTCTCCGGGGAAGGACACGGAGCGGCCAAATCAGCCCTCGAAGCGTATTACGACCGGTCCGGGAGGCAGGGCAGGCATCGACGGAGGACGATGCTGTTGCAAAATGGGGACTCGTTTGCTCTCTTCTGCTCGCCGAAACATTGTTGCCACTTTTCTCCTGCCGTCGCCGTCGGTCTCAAAAACGTCTGCTCCCCCCCCCCCCCCCTTTTTTTTTTTTATTTTAGGCCCGTCTGACGATAGCAAAGGGCTCTCGTTGTCTAACTTTTACGGAATCTTGTGCGCGTTACGGGTTCGTTATGAGTCTATCTTCGTTATAAATATGTATTCGTTATAAGTGTATCCTTGTTTTAAGTGTATTTCAAGTTGTATATATTCGTTATAAGTGCGCCTTCCTAATAAGTGTATACCTTCGTTATAAGTGTTCCTTCGATAAACGTGTATCTTCGTTTTAACAGTACCTTAGTTTAACCTGTATCCTAGCTAGTTTTGTTTTCCCGTATTATAAGTGTATCTTCGTTATAATCGTATATTCATTGTAATTATATCTTCGTTATAAATGTACCTTCGATACGAGTGCATCTTTGTTTAAAGTGTATCATAGTTATAAATCTTCGTTATAAGTGTATTTTCGTTATAAGTGTAATTCGAGACACGTGTACATTCGCTATAGGTATCTTCGTTATACATGTATTTTCGTTACAACCTATTTTCGCTACAAGCGTATTTTTGTTATAAGATTATCTTTGTTATAAGTGTATTTTCGTTACTGCGTATTTTGTTATAAAAGTACTTTCTTAATAAATGTAAGACGCGTGCTTTACAACCTGCATGTGCCGGGCTGTGATGCTTAAACGTTGGAACGTTTCTTCAGTTCGATCGTTGTATCCGGCGCAAGGGCATTTCGAAACACGTGCGTTTTATAAATAAATTGTTTCTGCCGCGCCTCTTCGTATTCCCCCATTCCCTTCGTATTATTTGTCTCTTACATAACAGCAATGCGAGTGTGCACGATACTTGATACATTGTCGCCCTTTTCGATATTTCTGGGGACCCTTGGAAATTATAAATTTGCTATTACCCTAGACACAAAAGGGAAAAAGAAGGATAACAGCCCTGAAATCGCGAGCAGGAAAGATTCATATCAAATCATCGAATTTAAAATTGCCAATCGGAACTGCCTCACCCTGTAGTGCTCCGAAATATACGCAACAAGAAATGCGCTTCGCGAGAGCGATTCCGGAACGGTAGTAATTTGAGACCCTGTGTTCCCTCATATCGAAGAGAGAGCATGTTCTGTATATAGCGATCGAAAAACAAATAACCGTTCATTATTTCTCCCGTCCTCTTACTCTTTACGGTGATAGCCGTTTTTGGCGAAACACAGCGGATCCCGTTTCGTGCACGTACTTTGTGACACGCTATATTTAGCGGAGAAATTCATCCGCTATATTTAGCGGGGAATCGGTGTCGTGACACTGACGTCGAAGCGTCGCGTGGCGTCATGACAAGTGACATGACACATGACATCACAATTTTCCCGCTAAACTTAGCGGCGAAATATTCCCTCTACATTTAGCAGGGAATCGGTGTCCTAACAAAAGGGAGTTTTGGTGTACCGTGTTTCCACTCCGCTAATCCCTCCGCCACGGAGAAGCCGCTACTGCGCCAGCGCGCCGATGGCCTTGGCTGAAGAGTTTCGGGTATCGTAGCGGGTTGCGGAGAGCATTGCGGGACTGCCAAAACGATCTACAAAAACTCCCTATCGTCGTGACACTTTTACGTCGAAGTGTCACGAGAGGACGTGACACATGACATCACAATTTTCCCGCTAAATTTAGCGGATAAACTTTTCCGCTAAATTTAGCGGGGAATCAGTTTCGTGACGCTGTGACGTTGAAGCGTCACGTGACGCAATTTTTCCGTTAATTTTTACGGAAAAATTTTTGCGCTAGATTTCTTTGCTAAAATTAGCGGGGAAATTCATTCTTTTAAACAATACGCGCAGTAAAACAGGGACAGAAGCAGATGGACACAACGCGACGTGCTAAATCGGTCAAGGTGACCGATCGCTCTCCGCTTGAACAAAATCGGACCCCAGCCTCCCGGGGGTCCGCGTTATTGAAGGCCAGAGCGAGATTGTTCTCGGCTCCTGATTGACGTGGCCCCACAGCTTGCGCGCAATGAACCAGGTCATACCCGTTGGCAAGTTCACCATCGGGCAATATTTTGCTGAGAACATCTCAGCAACATGCAAATTGCGAGAGATGTCTCGCGGCCTCTGATGTGAATGTTTTTTTTTTTTTTTTTTTTTTTTTTAATAAATTAGTATTTATTGGAGTTCTCACTGTCTGTGCAGCGCCGGTTACTCCATTGCAGTACTTAGTTCTTCGATTCTTAGTACTCTTACATCCAATGGTCGATTTGAGCTTGCGTGTACGGCAGCAGGACAACTTGAGATGTCGAAGCAAAGCGCGAGTTGTCCTGCCTGCGTCCGAGTTGTCCTGCCTGCGTTGTCCAGCCTGCGTCCGGTCTCACTTTTCCGCGGTGCTCGATTCGTAGCAGACGGTCTACTTTTTTTTTTTCGGTCTGTTAGCCAATAACGTATACGGTGTTTTCTTCTTTCATTTACGTCCGCGAATGGCGCTTCGTAGCAGACGAACCGCGTCCTTCTCCCGCGGGAGCAGACGAACCGTCTATAAAGGCTACGCGAAGAGAAAGTCGTCTGCTTCTAGCACAGGAGTTGCGGTGACGTCAAAACGACGCCGAGCTCTGATTCACTTTGATCGAAAGGATAGTGGATAGACCTCAATGCTAGACGACTTGGGGTTTACCCACTATTTTTATTTTATTTTTTTCAATCAGCCAATAAGAGCTCGGCGTTCTGAGATCATCGCAACCCCTGCAAAGACGCAGACGAACTTGCGCTCCGTATATTCGCTCGCTCCGTGAGAGCCAAATTACGTCTCGTTCTTGCGGTGACCAGAAACGGACCCCCAGGAGTGTAAAATAACGTGGCGAGAGACGGCAATGTTATGTGAACCTGCCAAAAGCGCACTCGGAGGAATTTCGGTGCAGGCGCTCACAAATAGCAGGCAATGAATGACGACATGCAGCCGTAGAAAAAGATAAGCAGATAAAGGGGATGCATCGGAAAGGGGCGCGGCGAAGATAGCTACAGCTTGCACTCGGAAGACGCAGGTTTAAGACGAGGAGACAGATAAGGCCCGACGCTGATCCACACAGACTCGGAGAGAAGTCGTCTAGTACGGCGTGGAAGGAGGTAGAGGTGTCTGAACGGCGCCGTCTCGACGTGGAACAAGTGTGTCGAAGATTCGCTCGCATCTTTGGCAAACGCCGTGAGATGACGCCGCGCGTGTATGGTAGTCTTTCGGTTGTGAAGAATGTACAATTGATGCTTTTGGTTAGCAGCGATATGGGAATATTTACCTTGTAACAGGCTTAAGCTGAGCTAGTTGTGGTTCATACTTCGGATAAGGCCAGCTGAACCAGAATAAAATGTATTTTCTTTGTGTGTAGTTTCTTACCATTCTCATTAATTCCGAATTCAATCGGAGATTAGTTAGTTGTCGAGAATAAAAGCCTCGGGACGGTGCACAAGCCGCCGCCCGATTAAGAGCGTTCAGTCGTATTCATCCATCCATCCAGTAAGATCTCTTGTATGCTGAGGAAGTAAGAGACCTACGAGAGTCACCCGAGGAGCCGTGCTTACTCGCGCACGTTTTCAAATCCCCTAAACCGACAGCGCCACTGCCGGGAAATGCGCGAAGCCCGTGCAGACCTTCGTCGCCTTCGCTGGTTTTGTTCAGACACATCTCGTCCACCGTGGTTTAGACGCGACAATCGAAGTGAGGTCAGGCTGAGAGACAGGCGGCGGCACTTATACAACCCCACACTCTCAAGAAAAAAGGGTGTAAAAGGGTGTATCGTTACATCCTTTGTCCCATATAATACACCCCAAAACTTCATTTCGACGTACAGAGCCCTATAGGGGAACAGAGTGCCCAAATTTGACAAGGGGTTGATAACGGTGCGACATAACTTTTTAAATAGCTAAAGTACGTATCAAAGATCACATAAAGAAAACACCGAGTTTTTACAGTAGGGCCACGAAAACCCTGATTATGTTTTTTGTAGTCGGTAAAACATACATTAGCTATTTTAATAAGTTGTACCACACGGCTATCAAGTCCCTCGTAAAATGTCGGGCCGTCTGTCTGACTGTAGGGCGCTGTACGTCGAATTGAAGTTTGGGGGTGTATTATATGGGACAAAGGGTGTAACGATACACCCTTTTACACCCTTTTTTTCTTGAGAGTGCACACGGAAGAGTCGAAGCCTGTGAACAGCCTGCTCTGCCTCCCTGGAGCATCATTGCATGAGCATGGCTCAAACTCGGCCGTTGAACCCGGGCCCGACGACGCGCGTCCCCCAACGCGTGCCATGACTGAGGCCCTGCCGAACGATGACCCGACACTCGAGTCCAATCTGTGTCTGCGCTGGATCTTACTGTGACGACGTTATGTCCAGGAAGACATTACAAAAGCAACCGGGACATAAATCCTCCGAGCTGCCAGCAGCGCCACCCAACGACAACCGGATATATGAGATATGCCACTCCAGTATCTATCGTCACTGATGGAGACGCAGTTCTTCCATTGACTGGTTACGAGCAACGCCATCTAACAACGAGTATATGGATGAGACATTAGCATGAAGTTACCAGAGTAGCAGGAACATGGTAGTAATCTCAGTTAACGGTTCACCAGCAGAACGAGGTAATAAAGCCCCTCCAAACTGAAGTTCCCAGAGTAACAGGAACAGGTAGTTATTTTTTTTAATCATTTACCATCAGCGCCATCTAACGACGACCCGGGCTCATCCGGGGCTCGCAACGGTTCCTGGTGCTACGGTGGCGCCAGCAATGTGACGCACGGCAACGGCGCTCGTGCCCCTCTAGGTAATTCGGAAAGTCGACTCTCCCTGAGCAACGGCGCCTCTACTCCGTTCACGCCTAAACTGACAGTGCGGTGGAAGTTACGGGCTCGACGGGCCAATCAAACGCCTCCATTACATCAGCTGACCCCGTGCTCTTTGCGTGGGTACAAGCGGAAGGGCGCGATCACGTGGCGAAAGATAGAGCACGTTTCGGGTCCACCGCACTGTCAGCTTAGGCGTGAACGGAGTACACAGGAGAATGGGTATAGAAGACGTCTCCGCGGCAACGTGCGCGGACTCCGGGATGCGCCGGAGAATTTCTTTGTTCGCTCGCTTTCCGTGGGTGCTCTTTTTCTTGCCTTTACCTTTCCGGTCGGGCACAGTGCCAGCGAGCATTCCCGAAGAAGCGGACCGGGGCAGTCGGGCGGCGGCGGCCGAAACACTATCTCTAAATGCCGTTCCATTCCGTGATCTTGTCTTGCACTCAAAATCCCGCACCGAACCCGCCAGAGTTTCTTAGCGCCCGTTGCAGAAGAACCGAAGGAGGATGAGCAATTTGCGTACGGGGGATAGGGGAGGCAGCGCAACGTTCTTCCGTCTACGTCATAATCCCCTCCTACTTGCCACATAAAACAAAAAGGGCGCTTTGCGCATCATGCATGCGCGGCGCGAAGTAGTTCTTATTAGATTTGGTTGTCGAAGGTAGAAGCGATGATTTTTGACCTAAAAAAAATAAAATAACGTAAAGCTAATCTAAGCTGCACCTATTAGCGGCTCACGACAAGTGAGGCGCTAATATATGCAGCGACGGTAACATTCAAATTTTCACTATAGAAAATGAATAACAAGTTTATGTGCGATTATTTAAAGTGCATTGTTTGTGCTCAGGTGTTTATTTATACAAATGGTATTGTATTGCCTCTACCGCGTTTATACTAGAATCATAGCTCTATAAAGGTAATAGTGTTATTGAATAAAAATGTATTATATTTTGTTCTAAGGCAGCTCGATCCCATAAGGAGAAGTGGATTAGTTCACTGTAAATTGTGCGTTTAGTATCCCTGCCACACGGAAAAGTTAATATTTTCATTAAAGGATATTATGGGATCGAATCAGCTCGCGATCCTGAGCAGACTTGTACCGTACGCATTACAAGTAATCAAATTACTTGTAATCGATTACTTTTTAGAGTAAGTTTTGTAATCAGTTGATTACTTTGATTAGGCAGTAATCACAAGAGTAATCTGATAACTTTATGAAGTAATAAAAATTACTTCTAACCGTTACTAAGTTTCCACGCCCCCCCCCCCCCCCGCACACACCTTTTTTTTCTGAAATGACAAAATTACGATTTTCATCTTTTTTTGAACGGAAGAAAGAAAGATTTTTGCGGAGCTCTAGGAAACGAGGTCAACCCCTTTGTATGTACAGCTTCTGTGGAATGTTCGTTTTTTGTTCGAGCCTGGGACTGGGTGTGGGAAGCCCCAGAGAAGCCCCAGTGCATGACAAAGGCCATTCAGGGCAAAGTTTGAGGGAGCAGAATGTAGCTTTGTAAGTCCTTCGTTCCCACTATACTTTGTTTCAGCTTCCGTCCGAGCGCAGCCAAAGTCTGAAAAAACGGTCGGCGACTGTACTACCATTGCGTGAATTTGTCTGCCATTGATAGCTATTGATAACATTTTGTTTTCAATACTGTTTTTTATTTTTGTTTTATTCTCGTATATTATTTTGTTCCGTTTTGCACATTTCTTTCCCTCACTCCTGCATAGCCCCGGCGGGGCGGCGGTACTTAAAAATAAAATAAATAAATAAATAAATAAAAATCTTGCGGAGGCTCGCACGTCAGATGATCCCCGGGTGGTCGAAATTCATTCTTGGCCCTTTGCCGGGCTGTACCAGATGCCCTTTGTTGGTTTGGCACATAAAACACCCAAATCTTTCTTTTTTTTTAAACATTATCTTTTCCACTTTTTATGGTCGCTGACAGTATGAGAACGGCAAGGGAGGAGTTTCAGTCGTCCCGCCTTTGGCGTGAACTTCGTGCCTTTGATAACGCCAAGACGTCTGGTGAGCGACCGTGCCTGCTTAGCCAAAGCACGGCGGAAGGCAACAAGCACGAGTTGGAGGCAGGACATCTGAAAGAGACAACGTGCCATTCTCGCTATGCCAGCGACTATAGTGGTTTCCGTTCAAACTGCCGGCTTCTGAAATCGGAAGAATTGGAGTCAGGCTCGAGGGTTAGGAACTTAGAAATGGCAACCCGACTCTCTTGCTAGGAGATATGTTGCTGCGTGCAAGCCCCAGAGGGGACGCTTCTTTGTACTTCTAGAAGATTCGTGTTAACTCTTACACCAAGCGTGATAGACAAAGGGGCTTTACTTCGTTTCAGCTTCCGTCCGAGCGCAGCCAAAGCTATGTGTGGCCGGAGCCAATCACACGCCGGCAGTAAGTCACGCGATCTCGCCTGCACTTCTGTATCACTCCGCTGCGCGGCTGGTCGTCCGCGCCGCCCGCGCTCGCCGAGTATTTCGTCTGCTACGGGCGTATCAACGATATCGTCTGCTACAGGTTTAAAAAATGCCCTTTCACGTTCTGAAATTTAGTCACAGGGGATGTCAGTACGTAGGCTGGCCGCTGGCGTCTGTGTTAGAGCTTTCCACCTGTTCGGCATTTCGGGGTAGTTTCAAGATGTACACATTGCAAGGTTCCCGATGACCCGACCGTCGATGTTTCCTTGTATTGTCTGGATACACCAGGGCTCGAGGCGCAGTCCTCTCCACCAGCTTCTCGGGGTTCAATTTGATCGGCAGGTAAAGGGGTGCCCTGATTTCGCCACGTATCAGTGAATTGTAGTGGCCTGGACGCTTTTCTTGTTTTCAACGGATTCGCAGTACGACGCGGCCGGAGCCTCCTGCCGAATTTGAAATTAGACATTCTTCACGCCTGACGCGCAAGCGTACCTTTGCGAAAGGACGTTTTGAAGCGACTCGGTGAGGAAAGCAGCGAAGCACATGATTCGGGCATTACGGGAACGAAATCACACAGGAACAAAAAAAAAAAACCGAGCGCCGCAGCCGTGTTGCCAGCGGATGTACGTGTTTTCACCAAACCACATGCATTTACATATATTAATAAAAACATAAACTTCAGACATTTAATTCCTTTAGTTGCGAATCAGTCTCAGCAGTACACGTCTGGAATATTGTGCAATGTTTACGCACAAAACAGTAATTTTAAAAGAATTACTTTTGCGGACTACTTTGTGGTGCGTAGGAATGCTCTTCCCGAAGTTGCGAACCGTCCCTCAGCCTTTGGCTGCGCTCGGACGGAAGCTGAAACGAAGTATAGCCCCTTCACGCACACACACACCGAAATAAAAAATAATAAAAAAAATCCTGCTTACGGTAACCTGCTCGCAGAGTAGGTACTACCAGGAGAACCAGAACCCAAGAATATCTAAAGCGGATGCAAAATATAACAAAGCGAGTTCAAATGCACGTAAAGATCCTGTATTTTCCCTACGTGGTCTTTGTGACAAGCAAGGTTTCCAGTTGAGAAGTGGTCGGGGCTATCTCTTCCGCTAATGAATACTCGGCATGATCCATTACAAATCCTGGAGCTGCTGCTCTTTTGTATAACATGCGAGTTCTCCACATGTGAAGAATATCTCGTGAAGGCGCGTGTGTGTTGCGAAAGAGAGTAAGGGGCCGCTTGGTCCCCCCCACACACACACACACACTGGCGAACGCCCAAATCATTAAACTTCTTCAAACGAATTCTATGCTTGTGTCCGCATTGTGAAGGTGCAACGACCACGAAGAGGGAACCAGTTTTTCTTCTTCAATACTTGTGCAAATGTGAAATATAGGTTTGAAGTAGTTCATTGTTATGAGCGCTAAAGATGTGTCTTCACACAATAAAGTAATCGGAAAAGTAACGGTTACTTCTTTAAGTAATGTCCAATTACTTTTGCCGCCGAGTAATCAAGTAATCTAATCGAATACTTTTTAGCCAAGAGTAATAGTAATTGTAATCGATTACTTTTTATTAGTAACGTGTACAAGACTGGTAACATGCGAGTTCATCGACACGTGAAAAATATCTCGAGAAGCGCGTGTGTGTGCGAAAGAGAGTAAGGGCCTCTTGGTTGCCAGTACAAGAAAATATATAAAGCAAGAAAAGAAAGACGTTTTATTTAGAACCAGAGATTCCAAGAAGGTGCAATGACCACGAAGAGGGAACCCGTTTTTTCTTCTTCAATGCTTGTGAGAATGTGAAATATAGGTTGGAAGTAGTTCAGTGTTATAAGCGCTAAAGATGTAAGTCTTCACACAATAAAATAATCGGAAAAGTAACGATTACTTCTTAAAGTAATGTCCAATTACTTTTGCTGTCGAGTAGTCAAGCAATCTAATCGAATACTTTTTAGCCTGAGTAATAGTAATTGTAACCGGTTACTTTTTTTTCGTAACGTGTTCAAGACTGATCCTGAGCGACTATAATACGAGCGCCGCGAGCTGATTTGTCGACCCCATGATGTCATTCGAATGAAATTACATTAATTTTGCCATGTGGCCGGAGTATAATGCAAGAATTCAGTGACTGCATGCGTTAACATCGCTTACTTAATTTCAAGTGACACTTGTCTATACTTCGTTTCAGCTTCCGTCCGAGTGCAGCCAAAGGCTGAGGGACGGTTCGCAACTTCGAGAAGAGCATTCCTACGCACCACAAAGTAGTCCGCGAAAGATTTTTTTTTTTTTTTAAGTAACTGTTTTGTGCTTATACATTGCACAATATTCCAGATGTGAACTGCTGAGAATGATTTGCAACTAAAGGAATTAGATAAGTGAAGTTTATGTTTTTATTAATATATGTAAATGCACGTGTTTTGGTGAAAACACGTACATCCGCTGTCAACACGGCTGCGGCGCTCGGTTTTTCTGTGTGATTTCGTTCCCGTAATGGCCACATCATGTGCTTCGTTGATTTCCTCGCCGAGTCGCTTCAAAACGTCCTTTCGCTAAAGCACGCTTGCGCGTCAGGCCCGAGAGGTCGTGAAGAATGTCTACTTTCCAATTCGGCAGGAGACTCCGGTCGCGTCGTACCGCGAATGCGTTGTAAACACGAAAAGCGTCCGAGTCACTACAATTCATTGATACGCGGCGATATCAGGGCACCCCTTTACCTGCCTATCAGATTGAACGTCGAGAAGCTGGTGGAGCCTCGAGCCCTGGTATATCCGGACAATACAAGGAAACATCAACGGCCAAGTCATCGGGCACCTTGCAATGTGTACTTAGTACTTACATCTCAAACTATGCCGAAATGCCGAACAGATGGAAAGCTCGGACACAGACGCCAACGTCCAGCCTACGTATTGACATCTCCTGTTACTAAATTTCAGAACGTGAAAGGGCATTTTTTAAACCGTTGCAGACGATACAGTTGATACAACCATAGCAGACGAAATACTCGGCGAGCGCGGGCGGCACGGACGACCACCGGCACGGACCAATTGCACGGACGACCAGCGGCGCGGCGGAGTGATACAAAAGTGCAGGCGAGATCGCGTGACCTATTGCCGGCGTGTGATTGGCTCCGGCCACATGTAGCTTCGGCTGCGCTCGGACGGAAGCTGAAACGAAGTATAGCCGTGTCTTCCTGATCTTTACTGTGATCTGTTTTGCTGTGTTCAATCACTGTGTGTCTCGCGTACTTGTGGAAGAAATTCTGTATAAAATACGCACAATGCAGCAACAATTGCGTGGCTTGATGTAATCGAATTAAAACAATCACTTTTTTTTTCTGGGCGTTTTATACGTATACCTCGTGCCCTTTCATACCGATTATTTAGCCATATAATATTTTGCCAGTGTAATCAAGTGTTTTCTAGCCCCGTTGCTAAGTGCAGCTTTCATTTTAGCTTATTAGCTAATAAGACACGCGTAAGTGACTAAATGCGCGTTACGACGTTCAATCCACGCGCGTTGTCTTCGCTTCGACGCGCGCCCCCGATGGCCTTCCATTGCGCCGTCAAGAGAAGAGCGCCACGACCTTAGCTTCCAGGAGCTGTTGCTGGGACACACAGAAGAGAGTCCCGGTGACAGGGAAGTTCCTCCTTCCCCTTTTTTTCTGGTGGTGACTGGCGAGCTGAAGAGATGACGTCAGGTGCGAAGCATGCATAGGGTTGAATCCAAGATGGTCGTCGGCGCCATTTTTAATTATAGCTACAAAATTAGACGCAAAGAAAAATGAAAGGAAGCAAAAAAAGAAACGTAGTTGTTGTTGCGGAAAAGATGGTAATCAGAGGAGCGGTTTGCGTGCGCACTTTCATGCCGCGAAACGCGGAGCTATAGGACAAGTGATAGCGAAAGGCGAAAGATAGGCAAACGACCCACAATTTCTCCGCCGTGTTTCTTTTTGTTCGAATTCTCCCCGTCCTTCCTAATATTTACGCGTGCACCCGCGTCCTTGTCTTTGCGAGGCGCTTTCAGTTCAACAAGCCCGTGCTGCAAAATTGCGCATTCCGATGCCCGTGTGTTCTACATGCGCACGCAAAAATTACACGTTACATTACATTTGTGTGTGTGTGTGCGCGCGCGTGGCTGCGGAGCGTGCATGTAGGCCTCATTCACTGGACGCCTCAAGTTCAGAGCCGGATATGTAGAGAGTCTGGCCATTCGTTGGGAAGTATAGCAGAAAAATGAGGAGGCGCCATTGGCCGAAAGCAGGCTGGGCGTGTTCCAGGGCGTCTTCACAAATTCGAATGCGGCCAACCAGAAGCCGGAAATAATACCCTGGCGGTTGTCGCGAGAAACAAACCTAATAAGTGTGTCAGAGTAACTCTCGGTGACTGAAAATATAGTGCACGTGATGTTTCAAACATCGTGGAAGAGTGCGACTAGCGGAACGATCGACATAATCCGTACGCCAAGCGCCGAGGGCCGGGAATCTGCTGTCCGAGCGGTCACACTCTGTATACGAGCAAAACAGAGTTGAGCGTCGCATTCGTTTCTTACATCTTTCTGCATGATCATGATCCAAACA